>MU260237.1:165000-210000 GCA_020310875.1 Ceratopteris richardii | reverse complement strand
GGAGTTAACTCAAGTGGATGCTTCTAGAAGGTCCTCTAGAGCTCTTTGGTAAAATATTCTCCCCATGTACCCCATGGGGGCTGAAACCAAGACCTCCTCCTTCACACCCTTGAGACTTGACCACTAAGATAAGTGGATCATTTGTTTACAACACCACATACCTACTACATAAGTCTAGTCTTGAGAATTTTGTTCATACACATAAGTGACCAAACGGTGTCTAATTATAGATCAGACCATCTTTCCTACATCAATCTGAGTATAAAATCTGGTGTCCCATACCACCCTATTTTATATTCACATTGATGTGTCAGTGATACTTATCCTGAAGTCCAAACATAACTTGATAGAGTTCCTTGCCACTTCATTTCTTTAAAAGAAATTTGAAGTTTCAAGCATTACCTCTCAATTGATTTTCAAGGTTTTGATTCCTTAATACAGTTGTTTCATGATCTCCTGATTTACCTTGGAAACTTGAAAACCTTTGGATAGAACATCCATCCTTCTTTGCTAGTGTGTGAAAAGGAAAACTTGTGATAATTCCAAGTTCTTGAATTTTCTCAAATTCAAGTCTAATTGGTTCTACTTGACTAATTTGTAGCAATGAGAGCTTTCTGCTTCTTGTCTTTAGATTTCTATCTTACTAAAGCTTTAAGTAGCTACCTTAAGGATATATTAGGAATCTCTATATTGCTTAAGTCTAAGCATCCACTCATGCTTTTGGATTTCACCTTTATGAAATCCCGTTAAGGATATGCATATATTATCTTTTACATTCCACATACTTAATTACCAGCATCATGATTGTAGACTACATATTTGGAACTTTTACTCTGTTCAGACTTGGAACAACTTACTCATTTCACACTTTCCATTGGATAAATGGAACTTGAGTGAAATCTTCATAGAAGGAATTTTATTGAGAATACTTGGGCAAAACTTTATAGTAGTTCCAATTGCAAGTTCTTGGGCAAATCTTGCCAATCTTGATCAAGTCTTGTTGATGGTGCGACAAAATAAAGACTTAGTCTTTATCATTAAGATCTCGCAAACTTATCTAAAGGTTTTTGGCTTACTTGCAAGATTTACAAAGATCTTTTCCACAATTCAAGTCCAAGCATATGCTAATGCCCAAAGCTAGGAACCTTATCAATATTGATACACCTTAGGTTATACCAATCATTGGACTTATGTACCACTACTGGTGATTTGGGAATTCTTGGGAACTACTTGTTGTCTAACGAGCTTGAAGAATTTTGTGCTCACTACTAGGGAGAAATTTATTCTTCAAATACTTGAGATTCCTTAAAAGGAATCTAATAACCTAAGAAAATGATTCATCATAGAATTCATTGCACTATTGTAATGGTTTCTTGAAAAAATTTCTTGACTTGGAAACTTGAAAACCTTTGAATATGAACTTGATTCAGAATTTGAATATGGTGAAGTTTTATAGACTTCACTTCCTATCTAAAAATGAGAGAGAAAATCTCTTTCATTTCTTATCCTTTCATCTATTTTTGTTTAAGTACATTACCTCACTGCACTTTCCCAAGGAAGAGATAACATAATTAATGCTTTTCATGAATCACGAGTTTTTTTTCTTTGTGGCCATCAAAGAAAAATTCTCGAAAGGAGTTAGCATTCCATTGTGCCATACCAAAGGATAATTTTCTCAAATCCACAAAAATACATCTTGAGTTTGGCTTGCTTTCTGTTTGTTTTCAATGCTCTCATGATCAATGCTTATTGGCATCAATATTGAGAGCTAAGACCAAGGTGTTATATTTTATACACCTATGAGGTCTTGCAAATAACTTCTAGACCCAACACCTAGGGTATGTCTAGAACCTTTAACCTCTTTATGCCTTGATTTTTGAAAAATATTGATTCCAAAATTTAATCAAACTCATGATTTAGTGCTTAAAGAGGTAATACTCATGCGTCATACTTGAGCTTTGTTGCCAATACTTGGGAAAACTTCATAATAGTTCTAATTGCAAGTTCTTGGAGAATTTATCGAGCTTGATCAAGTCTTGTTGAACTCCTCAGAAGAATAAAGACTTTAATATTTATCTTTAAGATCTCTCAAAAGTGTTTAAAGCTTCTTGGCTTACCTGCGTGATTTTAGAGATCTTTCCATCAACACAAGTCCAAGGATTCGCTAATGCACTTCAAATTCCAAAGCTAAGAATCTTATCAAGATTGGTACTTATGTGGGTTATATCAATTATTGTACTTTGAGTACCACTACTAGTGGTTTGGGACTTCCGAGAAGCTACTTATGATCTAACTAGTTTGAAAATTTTCATTCTCACAAGGGAGAATTTTATTCTTCAAATACTTGATATTACTCTTGAGTAATCCACAATATGAACAAAGGTTTCATGTTGGAATCTTTTGCACCTCCTGAATGAGTCTTGAAACGGAATTCTAGACTTTTGAACAATACTCTAAAGCTTTATTGCTTGAGTTGTGTTTACTTCTTGAGTGTCAAACTAGAGAATAAATATCACCTAGAATTTGATTTCCCATTCCCTCATGAAAGTTTGACTTGAAATTTGATTTATGTGATGTGTATTCCTTTTCTTAGTTTGAAACAAAAATTATTATCACTATTCAATATTTCTATGCTAATTGAGTACTTTAAACACATTTTGACAACCCACTTTGGTTGCATAGTTTAAAGTACAAGCATCTCTAGATCATTGAACCAATGTTCACTAATTATGAAAACAAAACTTTCTTCTTTATCATTAATCAAGAAAGCTAATGCTTTTCTCTTTGCAATAGGTAGAAATTGGGCATGCTTGTAGCTACCTTTGTGGTTTAAAACCATCTTTAGGTATAGGGATCCCATAGTCTCTCAATTTTATCATCTTATAGAGTTTTTTTCTAGACAATTTTATGTGGCTAAACATTTATATCCTCATGATGTTTACTTTCCCTTTCCTAACCTATCATTTATGCTTAATGATGTGTCCTTTTTTCTAGATAAATATACTTGATAAGACACCAAAGTTTCCATCATGTGATAGCTTTTATCTTTAGAATATCTTTCAAAAGGAATATACTTTTCCTAACATATTTATGAAGTTTGTTCCTTTTTTATGAAAAATTTCATGGGTAAATGGAGATCCATTTCTCGAAACTTCTAGTGTTCCCAAAGAAAAGCTCACCTTGAATATGAGAGGAAAATGGCATGATCCATGAAATAGAATTCCAAACTATTTCATTTAAGTTTTTGCATTTAGGAACTAACTCATGTTCTGAAGATCACTTGTCAAGGTTTCATCTTGAAATTGTAAATCACTTAGATGAAAGCACAAAGTAACACTCTAACTCAGATGAGAGGAAGAGATTGTTCAAAGTTTGCATGTTTCTTGGTGCTTGCATCATTACTAGAGATGCAATCATTGAACCTAACATCCAACTATTGAACTTCAAAGTTCAATTGATGCTAAGTTAATGCTAATTTAAATCACTCCTTTTGATGGAATCTAGTGAGATCTTTCCTTTCGAAGTGCTCATGGAACTTTGGAAACTTTCTTAAGTTATCGTCCTACTTGGATGCAAGAGAAATACACAAGAAATTATAAAATTTCACTTTTAATGTGTTTGTAGTCATGGAGTTTAATCCCTTAGATTTTCACAATAGAAGTGAACTAAACCTAATACTTAGGTCCCTTCATACACCTTTTCTATTACCCTTGAACCTAATACCTAGGTCCCATCATACACCTTTTCTATTACCCTAAAGCAAAACTCTGATTTCCTTATCTTACACTGATATAAATCACTTACATTTTTAGCCACACTTAGTATGGTTCATAAGCTTTCCAAGAAGCATATAGAACACCTCAAATGGATCTGTTTAGGTCAGACAAAAACGCTGTACGAAGTAGACTATGCAAAGATGTAGGGTATGAAAAAACTAGGGTTACAGATATACACCAATTTCTTTGCACATAAAACTGATTTCAAGAGGCCCTCTTAGGGAACATAAGATACATATACAAACTATAGAATGCATTTTAGATAACTTCAATTGGATATTTACACAAGCAGTTACAATTGTTATAAGTAGACTATGTCATACCTACAAGAGACCAGAGGGGGTATGGGCTTGATACCTCCTCCTTTGTGCATGTAACACCCTCCTCTACACTTTTCGTAGATTAGATAGCTATGTTTCTGCTCCTTGAGCCTTGGATGACTCTCTCATTGAGCCTCCTAGAGTATATGTCTCTTGGTCTTCAATGACCTCCAAGACTTCCATGCATTTGGTGTCTCTTCACCTCGTTTTATAGCTTTTGGATGCCTCTCTTGACTTTTCCACCACCTTAGGACTACCTTTCTCGACCTTGCCCAACCTTGAGACTAACCAAAGTGATGTAAATCATGAATTTTGTCCACATTAAGGTCTAACAACACATCTAGAAGATACTTCTTTTGAGAGAGATAGATACCTTCCTTCCCATAGATCACCTCAATGCCAAGATAGTACTTAAGCACACCTAAATTTGAGATTTTGATTCAAAACTTCTTTTTTATGGTCCTTATCCTTGCATCATCATCACCTCTCACAAGAAGATCATCTACATATATGCATATATAACATATCTTGTTATTTGTCCTCTTCACATACAAGGATGGATATGCATCACTTGGAGAGAAACCACATCTCTCCAAGAAGTCCACTAGCCTTCAATTCCAAGCCCGTGGGGCTTGTTTTATGCCATACAAAGCCTTCTTCAACATGCAAACATAGGTAGGATGCTGTGGATCTACATGCACTTGAGGTTGTTCCATGAACACCTCTTCTTGAACTCACCATTCAAGAAAGCATTCTTTATGTCCATTTGGTAGATAGGCCAACTCCTTGTTGCACATAGAGATATGACATCTCTAATGGTAACCTTGTTTACCACAGGGATAAAATTCTCCTCATAGTCCACCCCTTGTGTCTGTGTGAAGCCTTTGGCTACTAGTGTAGCCTTGTACCTTGCCAAGCTACTATCTACATACCTCTTGGTCTTGTACACCCACCTGTTTTGTACTATCTTCATGCATTCCTTCTTGGGTACGAGTTCCTAAGTGTTATTCTCCTTAAGAGCTTTGAACTCTTCATACATAGCCTTCCTTCACTCTGGTTTGGTCTTTGCCTTCTCATAAGAATCTGGCTCCTTGTCTACAATGACATTCATCATGTATGCATAGTGCTTTGCCATGAAAGAACCATATTTATACCTTTGTGGGAGTGCCTTCTTCCTTTTAGACCTCCTATCTTGACCTTTGGCATATTGATTCTTGAGTCTATTGAGATTTACATTAGAAGCAATGACATCCTCAAGCTCTTCCTCTTTTGACTCCTCTTGAGCTTTCCTAGTGTCATAGTCTATCTCTTGCAGCCTTCTATACTTTGAAGTAGAGGATGATCCTTCATAACCATAAGTGTAAGTGTGATCTTATGAGTGTACCTTAGATGTAGAAGCCTCTAGTCTGTTGATTGTGATTGACTCTTGAGGTTGAATCTGCACATCAAAGAGTGCATACTCCTCTTGATCCTCTTCATCCAACTTTGCCTTGCCTTTGTCTCCATACCATGACCTTGACTCATCAAACATAACATCCCTTGACATATATAGCTTCTTTGAGAGAGGGTTGTAGCACCTATAGCCTTTTTTCTCATTTGAGTAGCCAATGAACACACATTTAAGGAATATACTTTTCCTAACATATTTATGAACTTTGTTCCTTTTTTATGAAAAATTTCATGGGTAAATGGAGATCCATTTCTCGAAACTTCTAGTGTTCCCAAAGAAAAGCTCACCTTGAATATGAGAGGAAAATGGCATGATCCATGAAATAGAATTCCAAACTATTTCATTTAAGTTTTTGCATTTAGGAACTAACTCATGTTCTGAAGATCACTTGTCAAGGTTTCATCTTGAAATTGTAAATCACTTAGATGAAAGCACAAAGTAACACTCTAACTCAGATGAGAGGAAGAGATTGTTCAAATTTTGCATGTTTCTTGGTGCTTGCATCATTACTAGAGATGCTATCATTGAACCTAACATCGAACTATTGAACTTCAAAGTTCAATTGATGCTAAGTTAATGCTAATTTAAATCACTCCTTTTCATGGAATCTAGTGAGATCTTTCCTTTCGAAGTGCTCATGGAACTTTGGAAACTTTCTTAAGTTATCGTCCTACTTGGATGCAGGAGAAATACACAAGAAATTATAAAATTTCACTTTTAATGTGTTTGTAGTGATGGAATTTAATCCCTTAGATTTGCACAATAGAAGTGAACTAAACCTAATACCTAGGTCCCTTCATACACCTTTTCTATTACCCTTGAACCTAATACCTAGGTCCCATCATACACCTTTTCTATTACCCTAAAGCAAAACTCTGATTTCCTTATCTTACACTGATATAAATCACTTGACTTAGTATGGTTCATAAGCTTTCCAAGAAGCACATAGAACACCTCAAATGGATCTGTTTAGGTCAGACAAAAACTCTGTACAAAATAGACTTTGCAAAGATGTAGGGTATGAAAAAACTAGGGTTATAGATATACACCAATTTCTTTGCACATAAAACTGATTTCAAGAGGCCCTCTTAGGGAACATAAGATACATATACAAACTATAGAATGCATTTTAGATAACTTCAATTGGATATTTACACAAGCAGTTACAATTGTTATAAGTAGACTATGTCATACCTACAAGAGACCAGAGGGGGTATGGGCTTGATAGCTCCTCCTCTGTGCATGTAACACCCTCCTCTACACTTTTCGTAGATTAGATAGCTATGTTTCTGCTCCTTGAGCCTTGGATGACTCTCTCATTGAGCCTCCTAGAGTATATGTCTCTTGGTCTTCAATGACCTCCAAGACTTCCATGCATTTGGTGTCTCTTCACCTCGTTTTATAGCTTTTGGATGCCTCTCTTGACTTTTCCACCACCTTACGACTACCTTTCTCGACTTTGCCCAACCTTGAGACTAACCAAAGTGATCTAAATCATGAATTTTGTCCACATTAAGGTCTAACAACACATCTAGAAGATACTTCTTTTGAGAGAGATAGATACCTTCCTTCCCATAGATCACCTCAATGCCAAGATAGTACTTAAGCACACCTTAATTTGAGATTTTGAAATTTCTTCCAAGATTCTTTTTTATGGTCCTTATCCTTGCATCATCATCACCTCTCACAAGAAGATCATCTACATATATGCATATATAACATATCTTGTTATTTGTCTTCACATACAAGGATGGATATGCATCACTTGGAGAGAAACCACATCTCTTCAAGAAGTCCACTAGCCTTCAATTCCAAGCCCGTGGGGCTTGTTTTATGCCATACAAAGCCTTCTTCAACATGCAAACATAGGTAGGATGTTGTGGATCTACATGCACTTGAGGTTGTTCCATGAACACCTCTTCTTGAACTCACCATTCAAGAAAGCATTCTTTATGTCCATTTGGTAGATAGGCCAACTCCTTGTTGCACATAGAGATATGACATCTCTAATGGTAACCTTGTTTACCACAGGGATAAAATTCTCCTCATAGTCCACCCCTTGTGTCTGTGTGAAGCCTTTGGCTACTAGTGTAGCCTTGTACCTTGCCAAGCTACCATCTACATACCTCTTGGTCTTGTACACCCACCTGTTTTGTACTATCTTCATGCCTTCCTTCTTGGGTACGAGTTCATAAGTGTTATTCTCCTTAAGAGCTTTAAACTCTTCATACATAGCCTTCCTTCACTCTGGTTTGGTCTTTGCCTTCTCATAAGAATCTGGCTCCTTGTCTACAATGACATTCATCATGTATGCATAGTGCTTTGCCATGAAAGGACCATATTTATACCTTTGTGGGGGTGCCTTCTTCCTTTTAGACCTCCTATCTTGACCTTTGGCATATTGATTCTTGAGTCTATTGAGATTTACATTAGAAGCAATGACATCCTCAAGCTCTTCCTCTTTTGACTCCTCTTGAGCTTTCCTAGTGTCATACTATATCTCTTGCAGCCTTCTATACTTTGAAGTAGAGGATGATCCTTCATAACCATAAGTGTAAGTGTGATCTTATGAGTGTACCTTAGATGTAGAAGCCTCTAGTCTGTTGATTGTGATTGACTCTTGAGGTTGAATCTACACATCAAAGTCTGCATACTCCTCTTGATCCTCTTCATCCAACTTTGCCTTGCCTTTGTCTCCATACCATGACCTTGACTCATCAAACATAACATCCCTTGACATATATAGCTTCTTTGAGAGAGGGTTGTAGCACCTATAGCCTTTTTTCTCATTTGAGTAGCCAATGAACACACATTTCTCACTCTTGGGATCTAACTTTGTTCTCATTTCACTAGGTACATGAACAAACCATACACATCCAAATACCTTGAGGTGCTCCATGGTTGGTTTCTTGCCATAATAATTTTTGTGTGGAGTCAAGTTATGCACACCATATGTTGGAACCTTGTTTATCAAGTAAGGAGTTGTATTCATAGCTCAGGCCAATAAGAGAATGGTAACATACCTTCGTTTATGACACATCAAGCTATCTCAACCAAATGCCTATTCTTCCTCTCTCCAACACCATTTTATTGAGTGGTGTACCTACATGTAAAGTGCCTCTTTGTGCATATTTCCTACAACTAATTTGTGTATTCCTTGGAGAAATACTCTTCCCCTCCATCTGAACTCAATGTCGATTTGTGCATCACATTCTTTCTTAAAAAGGGACCTAAACTTTTGAAAGCATGAAAACACTTCTGATTTTTCCTTGATAATATATAGCCAAACCTTTCTTGATAGGTCTTCAAAGAAAGTGACAAAGTACCTAGCTCCTCCCTATGAAGCCATTCTTCTATGACCCCATACATCTCAGTGTATAAGATCCAAGAGCTTAGAGGATCTGTACTCACTCTTTGGAAATGGCTTCCTTGCTTGCTTACCTAGCTGACAAGCATCAAAAAACTCATGTAGACCTTGGCCTTCAAGATTTCCTAGTCCCTGCACTAAATCTACTTTGCACATGCTTTTTAACTTGGGAATATTGATATGTCCTATCCTCTTGTGCCAAAGATAAATCTTTGTAATCCTTTTGTTACCAATCATCACATAACATACCTTGTTGTGTGTAAGATCAACATCTAGTGTGAACAACCTATCTTCTTTCATTCCCTTGGTAATGACCTTTCCTCCTTGCTTCATCATGCACCCTTTTGCATCAAATATAACCTACATGACTCTCTCTACCATCTATCCTATAGAGATAAGGTTCTTGGAAATAGATGAAACATGAAGTGCATCTTTAAGAGTCTTGACAGATTTACCTTCACCTAGCTTCACATCTCCCACATGTGTAATGGGATGCTCAGTATTATCTCCTATCTTCACAC
Source organism: Ceratopteris richardii (assembly GCA_020310875.1). Taxonomy (NCBI): domain Eukaryota; kingdom Viridiplantae; phylum Streptophyta; class Polypodiopsida; order Polypodiales; family Pteridaceae; genus Ceratopteris; species Ceratopteris richardii. The sequence goes on along the minus strand of MU260237.1, from coordinate 200,566 downwards.
CACATTTTGAGCTTGGGACCTGCATATGAACAAAAGATTCCTCCATACAGGACATGTGATTAGAGCATCCGGAGTCTATGTACCACTTTGTGCCCTTGGGATCACTAGTGTGGCCATATCTCATGGCTAGAAGTGTCTCCTTCTCATCATCTTCTTGGAGTTGTTAGAATTGTTCCATTGCTCCTTCTTCTTCTTGCCTTTGTCATCCCTGAACTAGAAATTTGAAGAAATATGATTCTTCTTACCACATATAAAACAAGTTTTTACCTTGATTAGGGTTTTTCTTCCCTTTTCCAGTCTAAACCTTCATTGAAGATGATGCCTTTCTATCTCCTTTTGAATCTAAATCTTCTTTCTTGGACTACTTCCACTTGCTTGCCTTTGCCTTTGCTAGCATATAGGACCTGCGAGTGACCATCCTACTTGGATGTGTCTCTTATGACAACCTCTTCTGCCACTAGGTGTGGGATCAACTCCTCAAGAGTTGTTAGAGGATATCTATACAAGATGGTAGTAATAAGGGGTTTCCACTTATCTTACCCTCTGAGCCAATTTCTAGTAATCTGCACAAGGTCTTCCTCATCTACTTTGCAGCAAATGGATGCCAATTGCTCCCTCAACTCCTTCACCCTCAAGGTGTAGTCAATAATAAATTGACCACTACCCTTCTTCAAAGAGTGGAGTTCATTCTAAAGCTCCATCTTTGTGCTTCTTTTGGAAGTGTCATATATCTTCTCTAAGGCCTCCCAAACATCTCTAGCATGATAAAATACTGATATATGACCAATCATAGTGTTAGAGATTACATGTGATATGTAGAAGATAGCTCCTATTCCTTTCCTCCCAATCCTTCAACATCTTCAATTCTTGATTGGTGACCTTTGGATCTTTGGGATCCACATGAAGCTTGCCTTCATCTCCACACATATTAGTCCATTGACCTTTGCTCATGAGGTAGTTCATGACACTATACCTTCATGGCTGATAGTTGTCTTCGTCAAGGAACTCCACTTTTTGACCTAGCTCTACCATAATGAATGGGAAATTAGCTTAACACTGAAATGTACCTCTTAGCCTTGATATCCAAGCTTTTGTGTCCTTCTCCTAGATTCTTAAAAGGATGTTTCCTGTGTTGATACCAACTAATGGAATTTAATCCCTTAGATTTGCACACTAGAAGTGAAATGAACCCAATACTAGGTCCCTTCATACACCTTTTCGGCTACCTTGAAGAAAAACTCTGATTCATCTGCCTTACATGGATCCAAATCAACTAAGCATTTAGCCACACTTATTATGGTTTACACTTGCCAACAAGATATAGAACACTTCAAATGGATCAGTTTATGTCAGACAACAACCCTATACAAAACAGACTACATAGAGATGTAGGGTATGCAAAACTTAGGATTATAGAGATAGACCAATTTCTTTGCATATAAAACTGATTTCAAGAAGCCCTCTTAGAGAAAATAAGAGACATACATAAGCTATAATATGCACTTTAAATCTCTTCAATTGGATCTTAACATAATGATTTACAACTATTATAAGCAAAAAATATATATACTTACAAGAGATTAGAGGGACTATGGGCTTGATAGCTCCTCCTTGCTCCTCCTCTGTGCATGTGACACCCTCCTCTACATTTTTCTAGCTTGAAAAGTTGCGTTGTAGCTCCTTGAGCCTTGGATGACTCTCTACTTGAGCCTCCTTGAGTATATGTCTCTTGGTCTTCAATGACCTACAAGACTTCCATGCATTCAGTGGCTCTTCAACTCCTTTTATAGCTTTTGGATGCCTCTTCCAACTTTTCACCACCTTAGGACTACCTTGCCTCACCTTTCGCAACTTTGAGACCACCCGAAGTGATCTAAGTTGTGACTTTTGTCCACCTTAAGGTATTTTGACCCCTTTGTCTACCTAAAGCTTGCATATTTTACACTTTCAACATCTAGAACTCTTTTATCTCCCTGGACTTTAGAGTCATTGTTTCTAGGTTTCCAAGTAGCCATGTATTCTTGCACATCAAAATGGGAATTACACCTCATGCTTGACTTTTATCTTGTGATTAATTTTACTAAGCAATTCATATAACATACTTAATGTAACTCTTCATTAAGTATGTGATACCTAGGTATCACCTTGGGAAAGAATCTACTTGTTACTTGAGTTGCAAGGTTGTAGCTAGCATAACTCTACAACTAACTGGTTTGTTATCTTTCCAAATGTCAAACTTGAGCTTTTAAAAAGTGGGCTAACTATTATGAAAGTACATTGAATCATCTACTTATCAAATACTTATACCCTTATATATGCAAATGCATGTCCTTGCATGCAAATGCATATGCTTATATGTGTTGATATATTTAGGTAGTGATGTGTGTGAACACACTAGGACCAAAGGGGCATTTTTTTTCCTCTTTAGGAGGTCTTTTCCCCCCATCTTGTATATATCCCTATTGCTCTAATGGGTTATTTATCTTTGTACATTCTAGTGGTAATACATTTAGTATTGTGTGTTGTGCTCCAAGCTTCTTCTTCTTCCTTGTGTTGTTCGCATGCTTCCGCAGATGTGTAACTCCAACTTGGTATCAGAGCAAGTCGCCGCTTCATCTAGGGTGCCGTCGACACCCCTTTGGTCACAATCTCAAAATCACACAAAACTTTGGTGAGCATAATCATGGCGATTAGGAGATCAAAATGGCTCGCTCTGTGGTGCCAAAATCGCGAACTGAGCTTGTTTCAGCCTCCAAATGCACTATCATAGCTCTTGTGCATGCTATTTCATCTTTTTGTGCCAAAGATCTATATAGGTTTCGGTTCGCCAGTATAAGCATCTCGAAGTCTTCTATAGGTCTAGTAGAACTCCTCAGGGTAGTTCTGTTAAACTTTTTCATATACACTCATTCTTTTGCATCATGGTATTTTAGTTAGTGGCCATGGCTGAAAGCACTGATGTATTCCATATGTTGGCTGTTGAGGATAACTTGGACGGTACCAATTACCCATTGTGGGCTTATATGATGCGACATGTATTTGTTGCAAAAGGATTGTGGAACATTGTGTAGGGTGTTGAAAAATGTCCTATTACACCTACAAATACAGGTACTGAAGCTGATGTAGATGGCATTGAAGATGCTGATATTCTTCATATTCCTGTTCGTGTTGTGGTTTCTACTGCACCTACTGTAGAGCAAATTCATTGGGATGGCATTTGGCCATAAATATGAATGACCAAACGTTGTTCAATTTCAAATCTATCTCAAGTAGCTAGACACTTAGATCATAGACTCTAGTTTATAACAAGTCTCCTCTTTGGAAGATATAAAGACAATTTATTGGAGCAATGTCAATTGGGTTTTGAACATCCATTAGTATTTTCAAAGGTACATGGTCTAATAGTTGTAGTTGTAACCTACTAAGCCAAAATGGAGGCATATATGCTCCCAACCACATTCTGCACGATATGCCCTTATCAAGGACTTGAACACTATGTTTCACGGCCATAATAATACATCCAAGAGCTTTGAAGGTGCAAAAAATGGATGAAGAGAATGTTTTCTAATGTTTCCACAGAAAGAGGAGGTTAATAAGGATTTCTTGGAAGCAATTTGAATTGGAAAGAAAAAAAAAGACATCCAAGCAAGGAGGTTGAACTTAAGTGAAAGGAAGGTGGTTATTCCCAAGGCAAAGGATGGATGTAGCTTCAAAAAGAGCTAGGTATTTTCAATTTGATGGTTGATTCCAATGCTTGTTTGATCTAGTTTTCACCATATTGCGCTTAATCAAATGAGAGCATTGGAATAAGAAAGACTTCAATATATTAAGATAAGTCTAGACCAAGATAATGAAATTAAATTTATAATTTTAATGACCATTATGCATTCAATAAGAGTTCGTTTTTTAAAAGAATGTTTGTGGATCGATGGATCAATTAGTGTTGCATAAGTCAATATTTCATTTCCTTAGATTAATCTCTTATTGAAACAATGATATATGTTTATGTCTATTTAGGCATCAAAAGAAAGAAAAGAAATGAGTCAAGATTATGCATGCCAAACATCTTAGTACAAAGGAATATTTGCATCACTTTTGGCATGCAAGCACATGCAACTACATGCATGCAAGCACATGCATATGCATTAGTGAAAGTCACTACTTTGTTTCTTTGCATACATCATGCATGTACCCAAGTAAAAGGATTGAATATTCATGCATGAAACTATGCATATAATTAAATTTGAAATTAGAGTACATTTTAATTTGGAAGGCAATGAGGCCTTCAAAACATGATTGGAAGAAGACCAATCCTATATTTACTTTTCAAGTTGAAATAAACAAAATTATCATCTACTACCTACATCCAAGACTTATAAGAATAAGACATGGATAGAAAAATACAGCAATAAAGTTTTATTATATAAAGAACTCCAAAGAGATTAGAAACAAACTCTAAAGATTTAATATGTAATTTATTTGTAATATATAAGGATAATTTCCACATAAATTTTGAGAATAGATAATTTCATGATTCTTTAGGAACGTAATCCAAAAATTAAGTATACGTTTATAATTATGTATAGAATATTACACAAAAAATTCCAAAGGTTATGTAAAGTACTTAAAAAAACATTGGAGAGGATCAAGAAAAGGCCATAGAATTTATCGTGAGTTAAGTATTGAAAGTTCTTTGAAAGAAGTTTTTCACAGAATGCTAAGACTTTGGAGCTATAGCTTTCACATGAAAAGATAACACTAATGAAGTTGAGAAGGAGTTATGGAAAGACATCCATCAAGTATGTCAAAAGAAAAAACTTTGGTAATTCTAATTCAATTGCTTACGAAAAATGGTCCAAGGAATTATAATCTAAGAAGTGATCTTGAATAAATCATCATCTATACTTTAACATTCAATGAATATCTTAAATATAAACGTTGAGAATCTAAAGATGATCAAGCATGAATTGTTTTGAGGAAGGTTCACCTAAAAAGAATACGAAAACATTAGCAAAAGAAAACATCCACTATTTCAAAGTATTACTTTGAGTTGAATTGATGAGGAATGTTATCCATGATGAATCAAAATATCATTCCTTGAATGATCAAAGTGAGATATAAATTCAATATTCTTGATAACTATACATAGATTCATTAGTCTTAGAGACATAATGATCTAAAGTATAATTGAGACTCATAAAAATCAAATTCTAAGTCATACCTTGATTTTCATAGTTAAAGAAGAAGACTGGACAAAAATATCTTTTGTACAAGCTATTTTCAGATATTATTCCTTGAAAACTTTGAAGATATTAGCAAATTATCATTTCTAGTAAAGAATCAAGAAGACTCTTAAATGATAGAGAAGAAGGATTTGTGTTCCTAGAGGGTTAAAGAAGAAGGATTTTTGTTCCTAGAGGACTATTGTAAATTGGTTCAAAAGAACCATAGCATGGGTGAAGCAAGAATTTTGTACTTTATACATACTTCAAAAGGTTTATCCAAGTTGGCTACACGAAGACGTTTAAAATAAAAAAGAAGCAAAGAAGGATTGACCAATGAGAATAACATTTGATTCAAACTCAAGAAATGACATAAAGGAATAAATATCACATTTAAGGTATATGCAGGACAAAGGATTCAGACTAAGCAAGGCTGATTCTTCACTTTTCATTAAGAAAAGAAAATATGAAGTTATATACTTATGTGTGTATGTAGATGAGATCATTCTTACAAGTTTATGATGCTGATGCAATCAGGCATATTAAAGCCCAAATGTTAGAAGAATCCAAGATAACTGATCTTGGATTGATCACTTATTTTCTTGGATTGGAAGTGGGAGCTCTTCGAACAAGAAGCGGAGATGGCAATAAAAAAAGGGCTATTATCATGGGATATTTGATGGAAGTAGCTATATATGAAGCTAAGTGTTGTTTATTTTATTTTTGGTTTCAATATATGTTTTCCATGTTTCTCATTCTTTTTTTGCAAATACAACTAAAATTCAAAATAGACTCTAGTTCATAAGAAGGTAAAGGAACCTTCAAAAGGACATTAAAAGCAAGTCAGTCTTGAATTGATCACTGATGAGGATAATTTTCATATAAAGTACGGGATTATATAATTCATGATTCGTTCTATATTACTCCATAAAGATAAGTATATATTTTATACTTAAGTATGAAATAGTACATAAAAAATTTTGATATTTACTTTTAAGTATCTAAAATACTCAAAGAAGAACATTTGAGAATCATGAAAAGACCACAAGATTGGTCTTAAGTCAACTCTAGAAGTTCTTTGAAAAAAATATCTCCAAAGAATTTCTAGCATTTTGGAAGATTATAACTTTTAAAGGTATGGAAATCAAATTCAAGGAACAAAACACTTATCGCTAAGATATCAAGTGCCTCAAAAGATATAAATTTAGTAGTTCTAACTCAAGACCTTAATATCTAATGGTCCAAGGAATTAGAATATAATTGGTATTCTTGAATAAAGTTTCATTCATACTTAAACATTCAAGAATATATCCTACATAATATTTTTTAACAATTCAACATTAAGCTATGTTGACAATACAAAGTAATAGATTTTTGGAAAGGATAAAGAATTTCAAACATGAAACTATTTGAGCAAAGTACACCTAGTACAAGTAGTAAAGCATTAGCTTTAATGACCCATAATTGAGAACACATTAATTCAAAGTAGCACTTCGAGTTCGATTGATACTTAAGGAATCAAGAGATAAATCTTTGAATCATCAAAGATAGGTAATTTCAATCTTCATAGAAATTATAAATTGATTCATAAGTCTTTGAAGATAAAGATGAATCCTAAATATAATTGAGCTTTAGAAAAGTCAAAGTATAAATTAAACCTCAGTTTGCATAGCTACAAAAGAAAAGTAGAAAAGTGTATCTTTTGGACAAGCTATTTTGCAAATTTGTATCCTTGAGGTCTTTCAAGGTATTAGCAAATTATCACTTCTAGTAAAAAATCAAGACGATTCTTAAGTGATAAAGAACAAAGTATTGTGTTCATTGTATGTTGGTTCAATTACCAAGAGAAGCTTGTACTTCAAACTTATGCACCCAAATTGGGTTTTTGACATATGTTTAATGTACACAAGAAGCAAATATAGATTGACCAATGACAAGATTTTTTATTCCAAACTCAAGAAAAAAGGAATAAATATCACATATGAAAATTCAATTCAAACTTTCATGATGGAAGGGAAATGACATCCTCATGTGATATTGATCCTTTAATTTGACACTAAGAAAGTGAACACAGATGAATCAAAAAAGCATCATAGTATTGTCCAAAAGTCTAGAATTCCATTCAAGGATCATTCAAGAAGTTCAAAGAATTACAAGATGAATCATTTGGTCATGTGGTTGATTACTTATAAGTAATCTCACATACTTGAAGAATAAAACTCTCCATATTAGTGATAAAGAAATTCTTCAAGCTAACTAGATAACAAGTATTTTCCAATAAGGACCCAACCATTGGTAGTGGTACTTAAGGTCAAATGATTGATATAACCCACAAGTGTATCAACCTTGAAGAGATTCTTAGATTTGGAATAAAAAATGCATTAGCACATGCTTGGACCTGAGTTGATGGGAAGGTCTCTCAAACTCCCAAGGGTAAGCCAAGGAGCTTTAGACAAAGGACTTAAAGATAAAGTGTAATCTTTATCATTGTGGCATGGTCAACAAGAATTGATAAGGTCTTGGAAAAGATTTTCCAAGAAGTTGCGATTGGAAATACTACAAATTTTTCCCAATTACTGGTAATGAAACTCATGAATGACTCATCAAAGTTACCTCTTAAAGCATAATATCCTAATTAGCATGGTATTTTGGAATCATATTTTTCTAAAATCAAGGCATAAAGAGGTAAAATAGTCTAGAAAAACCTTAGATATTTGCACATAAATATTTCTTTGCCAAAGCTAGTATGTGTACAACAAGGATAAAACACCTACATCTTAGCTCTCAAAATTGGCATCAACAAGTGTTAAAGAAAAGATCATTATAGAACATTCAAAAGACATAGATACAAGGCCAAAACCAAGATGTATTTTTGTGGATTAGAGAAAGTATCCACTGGTATGGGGTAGTGGAATGCTAACTCCTTTGGGAAGTTTTGTTTCATGGACAAAAATAAAAGAACTCATGGTTCATAGAAAGCATCAATTAGGTTATCTTTTTCTTGGGAAAGTGCATTAAGTTGTACTTAAAGCACTATAAAAATGTTAAAGAAATAAATGAGAGTTTATATTCTCACATAAAAATCCAAAGTGAAATCTCTAAGACTTCACCAAGTCCAAGTTCCGAATCAAGCTCAAGCTCAAAGGTTCAAGATCCTTTCAATGAAGTTTTGATAGACTAAGTTAGCAGCAAGTTCCTAGTGTAACCTGGTAAAGTCAATCCCTTACTCAAATTAATGCATAAGCATTGCATTCCAAGAAAGGAAGTCATAAAGAATGAATATAGAAAAGATTAAATTTGTCTCTGATAAAGCATTCGTGTTTTGAGAAAACTTGTCATCAATAGAAGCTCCATGGGTTGGCACACTGATGTTTTGATACCATGTTAGCACCTTGTGATTGGATGATGTTTTAGCTTTCCTCCAAGAATATTTTTGAGAACCTAGTTTACTTATCTAGAAGATAGATAAAGCACTTCAATACTTTGTTGAAACATATTTTTAACAAGTGAGAGTCTCATGTTCCATTGAGTTAGACTCTAATAACTTTCAAGTATCTTAGAAGTTTGAATTGGTTGCGTAGAGTTTTAGTTCTTTCTTTCCTCTTTCCAAATCTTTTGGATCTAATTGAGATAGTTTGTCTGATCCCTTTCAAGAAAGACCAAGGATAGTCGATTGGAAAAGATAAGTAATTAAAACATCCCAAATAGATGTTATGTACAAGAACCCATTCAATCTACATAAAGATGTTAAATCTAAGATGACTTATTCATTTGAGTTTGCTTCAAGTTAAGTATCATCACTCCAATTAATTTCATAGAGTTTAGTACACCCTTGAAAAGAAAAGTTAGGAATTGCGCATAAGATTGATAATTCCCAAGAACTTAAATTCTTTGAGAAAAGTACCCTAATTTGGAAAAATTACATTTTGGATTTGACTTGGTCAAGTTAAAGTGAGATTGACAACAAGTAAATCAAACATTTTATCCTACATTCTACATAGGATTTTTAAGCATAGTAGGACAAAGTAGTCCTATAGTCAGGTGATAAATCAAGCTAATGTTGGTTGAAAATGAACCATAATACAAACATCTAAGTTCATTTGAGTCAACCAGACTTCTAGTTTGACTTTCAAATCAAACTCAAAAGTAAAGAAAGTCTTCCCATCTTGGCATGGATAAGAATAACACCTCACTTTTTGGATCCATGCACTAGTGATGCCCAAAAATGGACTAGTAATTTGATTCCGCCCATTCTGCATATAGTACATAGTGAAATTAGTGAATTGGCTAGGGATGTTTTTTTATTCTTCTTTATTATTCCTTATCTACTTTGCACTTAGGTCAGTTTATCAAGTGCATAGATGGTGTTTTGAATTATTTGGACTGAGATCAACAAGTAGATTCTCCTTTATTAATTTAGAGTATGAGGTGAACCCCACCATAGAGATGAAAACATGTTCTTCTAGGTTAAAACATGAGGCTTTGGGGTATGCCTACAATTTTCTATATAGATTTATTTTCAAGGAAGAAAATCTTTCCCAAGGGTGAAGAATGCTATAAATTAGGGTATATGCTCTCAATGTCAAATTAGCTCAAACATATATGAAATTGAACACTATTTTGTCACTCATATTGTCTTGGGGTTCAACCCCCATGAAAATCATGGGGAGAGAGTCTTTCCCAAAGAGCTCTAGAGCCTTCTACATCAAGTTAATGTGAGTTAACTTGAGTCTAGAGAGAATTAACTCAAGTGGTGAGTACATCTACCACTAGCAGACTCTACTATAACTAAAGGAGTGGTGATGATTGCACATGCACTTAGTGGATACTACTTACAGTTGTGGTTCTCGTTGATTTGAGGAGCTATATAAAGAGACATAAGGTTGGGAGGAGATTCATCTCTTTAGTAGGTGGTGGTCCTAATAGTCTAGTTTGTTGCAAAATTGAAGCCATATTCATCACTTGTGAGAAAATATGCCTTCAATTAACTCAAATCCCATCCATCAAGAGGTCATAGGCTTGATTCTCCTCTCCAACGCATATAATGAGTTGCTAGCTTTTTTGTTTCTTTTTGCAAGACCCCATATTTAGCATATTATTGTGTAAGATAATGTCTACATTTGATTTGATGGCTAGAAAATGTTCTCCTCCACTTTGTAAACTGAGATCGAATCCTTCCAACCATCTTTTGTGAAGCTTATCTTTCATTTGTCTATGGCAACACACAAAATTTGAATAAAAAAATGGATATTAAGTTCCCTCATACCTGCTCCTAGATGCTATGGATAGACGAAGCACCATGCACCCATTAAGGCATGGTTTGATCCCATCATCTCCATGATCTTATGATTGTTCTATATATTTATTTTACTTCCCATAAACATGATGCTCATGCGAACTAGCATTGAATAAGAGAAACAAAATAGTGAAACACCACCAGATAATGGTCTGATGGAATAGGCCATCCTCTCATCTTTTGGAAGTCACAAGTTAAAGACCCACAATAAATTGTTGACTTGCTTTTATGTTTGTAGAACAAAGCAAGTAGAAGCTCCTCACAAGAGTAAGTTTATTGCTCACGAATGATTGTAGAGATAGTAGAAAAGTTCCTTAGGAAGCACATGTGAAATAAATAGCGTTGGAAATATCTCCTTGATGAATATGATGAAATATATCTCATAAAGGTCTCCATGGAAGCCTCACCAAGGGCTCTAATAGCACTATGAATAAAAAGAGCATTATGACCACATGCTAGAGAGAAGACACCCATCTAAACCTTATGCTTCTACATATATCTCTTCGGATGTATGGTGACATATACAAAAATTGCATATGCACGTGTGATCTCCACCACTTATTTTACACATTTCACTAGAGCCCATTAGTGGTAGGTGTGCTTTCCAGCTGAGGTAACTCTCTCTAAATTCAAGTGAGTCTCACTAGTGGTAGGTGTACTTGCCACTTGAGTTAATTATCTCTAAATTCAAGTTAACTCACTTAACTTCAGTGAATGATTCTAGAAGTCTCTAGAGCTCTTTCAACAAAGATATCTCCCCATGCTCTTGATGGGGATTGAACCCAAGGCCTCTTACCTCCTATCCTTGGGACTAAACCACTAGGCTAAGTGAATTAATTATTGTAGAGAGTGCATGAACATATTCTTAATTCTAATCTCATGACTTTGGTCCTTCATGAGAATGATCATGTTGATATATTTAGGTAGTGAATTGTGCGCACACACTAGGACCACCGGGGCACTTTTTTCCCTCTTTAGGAGGTTTTTTCCCCCGGTGTCATCGAGATTTTCTCTCCTCTCTCATTCATGAAGGCCTACACGAAACACATTCAGTGAAGGTGGTCAGAATTCCCTGAGAATTCCAAGATGCATCAAGGATGTCAAAGGGAGTTCACATGCAAAGTTTGGAAGAAATCAAGCAAATCCTGGGTAGTGGTCAAAGCTGGTCAAACTTTGGAAGTTAGGGTAAAATTTTCAATGTCTCCAAATCACATGAAAATCCATTTACTTGTAAAGCATATCAAAGGCAGTCTATAGCCTGAATTTCACATCAAAATGGATTTTCTAGCACATTGATATGCCATGTGCATTTTTTAAAAAATGTAAGTTTTCCACTTAGACCCTACAAAATCTTGTATAGTAATTTTCATTAGCCATATGGTTTGGCATGTATAAAGACCATATGTGGCTACATTTTTGTACAAAGTTTCAAGGCTATCAAAGCTTCCTAGACACCTTAATGCCACCTTGCAAGCTTCCAAATGTAGTCAAACTTGTACAAGGGAGATTCAGATGGGAGTTTTTTCTGCATATTCCTAAAGAAGACCTTTCAAAACATAGCCTTAAAAATTTTCATCTTCATCAAAGGATATTTGAAGGGTCAAAGAGCACAAAATCGAGTTTTCAAGGTCACCGTAGTTTCTTAGAATAAGAAAATTGAAGGCTTGAAGGGCTGTCACATGGCAAACAATGATTGAACCATGTTATACGGTCAAGATGAGCTCATATTCAAGGGTGGAGATGCACTAAAGCATAAAGCAAGGAGGATCCACGAGTTTTTCACTGGATAAGCCTTTTTCTATGATCAAAGATCAATAATGCAGAGTTTGTCCAAAAATAGTAGCTTATCTTATCCGAATTGATGTCAGCACTGATCCAACGGTCCACAACAGCCCCAGATCCAATGGTGGAGAATGAAGGTGCCTATTTTCCTCCCCTTTGCCCTAGATATCATATAAAGAACAAATCCTAACCATCCATTTGATAAATCTAATGGTTGTAATCAAAAGAAGTTGATGTTAGGGTTGAGAGTTGATTTCTCTAGATCCAAGGGCCCAAATTCATTCAAAAAACTATATAAACCCCCCTCCAAACTCCTAGAGCATCATTGTTAGGCATCCATAGGGCCCTTGCTAGCACATGGTTTCCTTGAGACGATCACCCTCAGTTGAGCGTGTGAGGATCCAAGGTGGGCTACTAAGAGCATAGTTCCTAGATTCAATTTTTACACTTCCTCTCTAGGATAGGCTCATAAACCCATTTTCTCTTTCTTTGCTCACCCTCAGTGGAGGGTGTGAGTGAGTTTGAGCTAGTTTTATGTGCCTTAGACTTCTTTAGAAACACATTACGATCCTAGAAAGACATAGGGTCAATGAAGTGGGACCTATCCTCTTACGTGTGTCATTCGGTTGATCTGTCATGGTGAGAGGGTCGTGTGGACCACCTTTGACCAGTAGAATGCTTAGCTTGACGTTTCAGAATATTCATGTATATATTTGTCATAACAATATCTTCTAATTCATGTTTCATGTCTTTTATCTCTTTGTCTCTTATATGTTTTTACATGTCACCTTCTATCTCTTTCTATGTGTGAGAAGGCCCCGCAGTATTGCATTGAACTAGTGAGGATGATCCATTAAGGTTGAGAGAATAATTTTCTACTCCTTTTTTACATCATGACCCACATGCACAAAAACCCATGCTTATGAATTGATTTCGAAAGTGTATAAGAAACTCCATTCGTGGACCATTCTTCCTTTCAAAAGTTGATTCATGTGTGTGGTTTTCTTTTTGTTCTCATCATGCATATATCCACAAGAACCCATGCTTATGAATTGATTTTCGAAAGTGTATAAGAAGCTCCATTCATGGACCATTCCTTTCAAAAGTTGATTCATGTGTGTGGGTTTCTTTTTGTTCTCATCATGTATACATCCATATGTTCCCCTTTCATAATTAAATCATGACATCTCTCCTCCCCATACCCAACTTCATCTTCACCTTCATATTTTTATCACAAAGACCTTCCAACACTCACTAGCTTCATACACTCTGCGTGTGTCATGACCGGACCCGATCCACCCGGTGTGGTCGGGTTCTTGGGCGCTTCAGGGTGCACACGGGGTGCTTGGAGTAAGCTCAGATGTGTAGAATACACAAAGAGACTATGCTTTTCGCATGATGCAAGATCTTTTATCTTTTAAATGAGAGTACAAGCTACTACAAACGATGAAGGCAACACGTGATATGCAAAGCATATGATTTTCTTTATTACTAACTATGAATTCGAGTATGTTCATGATCCAACATAAATCTTTGCATTCTATTGCAAACGTTAAAACACATTATGCGCATATCGTATACGTGTGCTTCATTATTTTCAACTCATAAATAAAACATTCTCTTTGTTTTTGTATGAATAATGTGTTTCATCATATATATATAAAAAAGGAATAGCAATTCACGCTATTTCGGACAACACAATTCTTCACTCTGAGATTGTGTGTTTACAAATGTCAATGACCATCCACTGTTTAGAAACTCAATTGAATTTAAGATGTTTGCATAGAGTTAATGAAGAGGTATCCAGCCACGTCTGCAAAGTATGACTACATGTGCATTTGATCAATGAGAGATATTAAGGATACCATGAAACATAACGCAGACAAAGAAATAGCCATCGCACAGTACTTCAATCAAATTATTTCTCTATCAAAGTGTGAACAAATCATACAAATCAGCAAAAATTCACAGATCTGTTCCGTACAGTTTCTTTTCAAACTCTGTTCAAATCATCCTTTTTTGTCTTTTGAAGAGAGTGTTTATTTGCACGCCATGAGCATGGAAGCAATGATAAGCTACTTTATCATATAGATGAAATGCACTATTGGTTTGTAGAGCCTCAGAATAATTTTCTAGTATTGCTTTCCCAGGTCATAGTACACAACTTGAGTTTCACATATGCAAATTTATACGAATTTAAGTTTTCAGCGGCTCATAATGCAGTTGTTACGACCATAATCATGCCAAGTTATTATCCATTTGACCTCCAAGCTTCTTAGCCCTGTGTGTGAACATTCCTAAATTATATTGATTGAGTGTTTTGCATTCACATGTCCAAACGAGCATTCGAATACATCGACTACTTCTTGTCAACAACTATTACAGTATAAACTGTGATGCAAAGTTTATCAAACAGCTTATGATTTTTATATTTGACAACATGTAGCAGTCAAAATAAATTCAAATAAGATGATCCTATTGCGCTAGATATTTCCATCTAGCTTAACATTGAATTACAAAGTTGACTCAAATATGTAAGTATACAATCTGCAGACAGATGACTTCATGGATTTCGGATTTTATGACAGGGAATTTTTTATCTCTTATCTTGCAGCAGAGACTACAGATTCCGAACCATCAAGTTACAACAAAAAATACTACATCCTTCCTAAACTGCACTAAAATTCACTTGGTTTATTTTTTTTGAAACAAAAGGAAAGCTTTACCTTTATGTGCGTATTTGACAGACTCAAAATGTAGTTCTAAATCTATTTATGCATTAATACATAATACTTAACTAAAGATAGATTAAAAGTCTAACAGTTCGATCGTCGTCAGAACAGAAACAATTTTTAGAAAAGTTATCATTATGCTAGAAATATTCATGTCATCAGATGGCCATGTGCATATAGTAACAATGAAACAGAGAAGATCTGCGCTCATCTTATGGATTGGAATTAAGTCTCCTCATATTCACAAAGATCAAATACCCACACAGACAGAGCATTTGGAGTACCGATCCTATTTTTCCTGTCTCCAAGGAGAATATTTATGCGTATGTATATGAAGAAGCACCTTAACGACCTCACGCAGTAACACTCGAAGACAGAACAGGATGTCCTGAGTAATATAGCCTCTCCAATACCGTTCCTCCACAAATACATTCTTCTAGCACTTCCCTCGTTCCTTTCTCTGAGCTTTGTTAAATCCCATAAAATCAAACTTCATCACTAAAATCCTCCATTCATTAGCTGCGAGATGGATTCTGCATTGCAAGTATGTCTGCGTCCATGCAGATGACACGAAGACAGGCACTTATAACTTCTCTGCTCACTTCTCCCGCAAGGCAAACAATACTTTTTCCTTCTGTACCGAAAACAAAAAAGCAGACAGATTCCAAACACGGTTTCCGACTTTATTTCCTTCCCGTGACCGCCCTTCAGCCCTCCTTATGACCAAAAATAGCAAGCTTCCACTTCTCTGCCTCTTCTCCCGCCTTCTCAGATATGCCGAATCCATTCTCCTCGCGAAGGCATACCATCCACGAACATAAAACTCCTGCCGACATTTTTTAGGGATCTTTATTTTTAATTCTATTGGGGTAGAAAAAAAATACAAGGAAAAGGATAGAGAGTAATTCATTCCCCCAACTGGTTTGCCAGTTTTCATGCCTTTCTTGGAGAATATAATACAAAATACAAATGCCAGATTTAAAATTATAGTTCCCATAAAACCAGTCATATTAAAGTTGAGCTCTATCAAGGCAGCAGGGCCACACCCTCCAATAATGGAGATCAAAGATAAACTGGAAGAGGAAAGTGCTCTCAGTAGTAGACACATGGCCATAGTGTGCCAATGCAACAGGTGCACGGCCCTTTCAGAAATCGAAATAAACATCAGGATCTTCAACGAGCCGGGTTTTCCAAGAGGCTTTACCCTTTGTGCCCCTTCCCACAAATTAGAGGGCCAGATGGTGGAGATAGAATCTCCACGACATCTACCCCCTCCAAACCTGTGTGGCCTCTGGACACACCAACATCAATCTGCATTCCTTGCTTCAAGTTATCATCTCTCTCCTGCTAATCTTCTTAACAACTGCTTCATGAAGTCACTTTGAAAGCATCATCCTCACAAAATCCTCGTAATTGGCTTGCCCATCACCATCAACATCTGCCTCACAGATCATCTCATCCACCTCCTCATCAGTAAGCTTCTCACCAAGATTTGTCATCACATGATGCAGCTCTACTGTAGAGATAAATCCATTCTGGTCTTTATCAAAGACTTTGAAAGCCTCTTTGAGCTCCTCTTCGTAGACCCAACACAGGTTAAAAAGCTAGTCAAAATTCGATAAATTGAATAGCAGGCCCAACTGCTTCAGAAGGTAAGTCCATGCCTGATCCACACCACTAGTAGAACACTTCTTCATAAGTTCAGCCATAGATGTTCATCTTGTCACTTTTGCTGCATGCACAAGTATTCCTGTTGGTACACGACCCTGCTTTTTCAGGCAGATGCTGCAATTGCATATTCCATGGCACCTGGGACAACTCCATAAAGAAATCTGGGAGACTTCTGTTAGTTTCTCACCATATCTGTTCAACAAGCATTTAGAACAAAAATACTGACTACAAGGTCTCGACCCCGATGCATTTTTTTGCAAGACACCATAAAATCCATAGTTTTTTTGATAGCACTCATGACAAATCTTTCCATTCTCTGAGTCGTATATATGATAACCAATGACGTGAACTCCAAGCCATCCTCTTCTGTGGTCCCACAACACATATCATGTATAAGCTCAGGTGTGGCAAGAGTCCAATTATCAGCTTCTAAGATGGCCTTTGTGGAAAACATCAAACACGATATGATCAATCATGTGCACATGTTTTAAACATATGCCTATGCATGGCCATAAAATGGGCCCTATACATGCATACTCTTAGTGCATCAAAAACATAATGGTGCAATCATAGATAAGGTAATGGGCATTCGACGACGAGGCTTCTCACTCATTCTAAAGCTCAGATTTTCTTGATATATTTACAACTCATTTAACGTGCAATTGGACGTGCATCTATCTATTCGAAACCACATGTGCACTTACATTTTCAAACATGCGTACTCTAGGTGCAATCATTCTCAATGATGGTGCAAATCAAGAAGCAATTACTTTCCACTCATAGCTCTACTCTCAAATGCAACCACTCTTGACCTCACTCTCAACTCCTCTCTTTTTTACTCACAACTCTTCTCAAATCAGTTTTACATATCACTTTTATTGTGCAAATGAGAGTGCATCTATGGGAATTAAAACATGTGCTCTTCTCAACTCAAAAGAAATGCATACTTTATATGCAATGCAGTCCAATATTGGTGCAAAAAGATCAAGGTTATAGGAGAAAACTAATCAAAAGAATTCTAAATTTTGTGCTTTGACTTCCATTCCCATTGTCTTTACCTGGATCATTCCTTGCATTCATAAAATCTAGGCAAGTAATAAGAAACATTTAAACCAAATAGCATTATATACATATATACAAATCAACTCAAAAAAACAATCAAACCCTTTATTGATGAAATTTTGCCAAAGAACATCACCATTCCGAGTCATGACTCTTCATTTGCTAATCCAATTCCTGTTTCTTAAAGAAAAACTTGATAAAACTATTAGACATTCCATTGTATTATTCACAACTTACATACTTTGATCAATTGTTTTTAAAACCTGTTTTCGAAGCTGAATGCTGACAAAACATAATCATGAAACACACATATATACACACTTCAGATCACAAGTTTAGAAGGCATTATTCAGCTTTATTTATGTACACCAACATATATTCATGTTTTAAAGACTTTATTTATTCAACATATAATCATACCTTTGGACACTTATTATTTCTTATTTATTTACACCTTTGATATTTACCTATTTGTGTTCTTTAGTCTCCATTTGTATTTATCTCTTCTCCATCTTGGATTTCTTCTGCAAGCTCTTCATCTTCTTCATTTTCCTCTTTCTCTTCATCTATCACTGTCTCATATTCCTCATTCTCTCTCTTTTTAAATAACTTAACTGTTTTCCCAGCAATTAGTTCCTTTAACTTGGTTCCATCCAGTTCTCTAAGTGAGTAAGTACCATTGTCAAACACTTTACATATCACATATGGACCGAACAATCTCTTCACCAATTTTCTTCGAGCTTCGTATTGCGTACCAAGTGAGCTATTATAGACGAGTACCCAATCTCCTTCATTTAACTTTTTGGGTCTTAATCTACGAGACTTATCAAATGCAATCTTATTTCTTTCTCTAGATGCCCTGAGTTTAACTGCAGCTTCTTCTACTAAATTTCTTCCTTTCTCTAATTGAAGAACCCATACTGCTAAAAGATCTTCTCTTGATACCTCATCTTCCCAAGGCAATGAAGTCCATGCTAGGGCATGTGACTCCATCGATAAAATAGGTTTTTGACAGTACATTAGTTCCGCTGGCATGTATCCAGTAGTCCTAGTGCACGTCATCCTATCTGCCCATAGGGCAAAGGGAAGGTATTTTGGCCAGTTCTTTATTTTTCCCTCACAAGCCTTAGCCAAAGCTTTAATAATTGGAGGATGTCCACGCTCAATTGTCCCATTGCCTTCAGGATTGTAAGCACTGGTGAGCGATAGCCGAATACCATACTTTTCAAAGAAGTCCTTGGCTACCTCTGTCAGCAACTACCTTTTCAACATAGCCAAATCTGCTAAACACATCTTCTAGCAGAAACTTACATACGTTACTCGTGATTTTTGTCCTCAGAGCTCTTCCTTCAACATGGTTTGTCAGGTCCTCTCTTGCAAGCACAATATATCGCATTTGTTGTATCCCCAAAGGCATTGTAACCAAATCAACAACCCACTTATAGTGGATATTTAGGGGATATGTCGGATGCAATTCATCTCTGTGTTTAACATTTGAGTACACCTGGCAAGTCTTACATGTGGCTACATAATTCAGAACGTCTACGTACATTCCAGGCCACCAATACCTCTCTTTTATCTTTTCATAAGTCCCGAAAAAACCTTTATGTCCTGCCCACATAGTATCATGCATTTCTATCATAACTTGCTTTTGTAATAATCTTAATCCTACAACTCTTTGAGGATTTACAATCTTTCCTTTTGCATGTCTCCAAAAATAGCCATCTTTTAGGAAAAAATTGAAAGCTTTTTTCCTGATATCTCTAAATCTAGCTTGAGACCAATAGCTTTCTGGAGCTAATTTGCTTAGATATTTACCAATCTCTTTCCAATTTTCTTCATACTCATATTCATTAAAGTGCTTTGATGTGAAGATTTTAGATTCATATGAACAAGCATATAATTCTCTTTTCTTTTCATCATTTTCTCCTTCAACATTTATCAATCTAGCTTGTGAGAGCATGTGAGCAACAGGATTTGCTTTCCCTGAAATGTGAACAAACTCAGGATTAATTGATTTTATATACGCAATCCATCGGAGCATTGCTATATCAAGAGTAGAGCAGTTGACAATCATGCCAAGAAGTGGTAAGCAATCAGTTTCCACAACTACATATGCTCCAATGAAATATTCTTTGTCACACTTCAAAGCAGTTACAACTCCCCACAATTCTCTCTTGATTTGTGGATAGTTCTTTTGTCTCTCATGTAATATTTTTGCTCCAAACCGGATAGCATATCTATGCCCATTTTCATCATTTTGCCCTACAGCCCATCCTATCCCAATAGGACTTGTATCTACTGTAAGAATTATAGGTTTTCCACTAGTAAAATATACCCTTTTTAGGATAGGAGCCTGAATGAGTAGATTTTTCAATGATTCCATAGCTTTAGTATGTTTTTCTATCCAAAGAAACTTTTGTCTTTTTCTCAAAAGTTGATACAAGTCATTTGCCACATGAGCAAAATGTGGTATCCAAATACGGTAAAATACACATGCTCCAAGAAACCGCCTAACTTCACTCATATTATAAGAGACATTAGGTAATTGATTAATTGCATCTATCTTTGTTGGATATGGTTTGCATCCATAATAACCACACATGTGGCCGACTATTAATACCTCATTAACACCAAACACTGATTTCTCTCGAGAAAGAGTCGAATGAACTTCTTCAAAACGTTCTAAAATTTTCTCGCAATCTAATATGTGATCTTTCACAAAATTTCTACATCCTTCATCATCAAGTTGTTCATCTTTTATACTCTCTTCACACCCTTTTATTGGCACATCATCAAGAAATGGCATAGTCAATCGAGGAATGAAATCATGTAACACACTATGCATTGCATTCATCATGTGTGCCACCGAGTTGGTGGCTCCTTGCAGTAACGTACACATACGCACCCTAATGGAGTCTTCATAGTTGTAATGTCTCTACTACCTAATGCCAATTGAAATTTGTCATATCCGGAGTAGAGATCTCCCATGGAATAAATCGCATGACCGGCAAAGGCTTCTGCATAATCATCTACAATTGGATCAGTACCGACATTCCTTATTGTCACTTTGTTTACTGGCTGAAGATCTTGAATAAATCTTAATTTTCCGTTCTTCTTCGGCACAGTAAACCACCGATTTGAGTACGGAGCTGCAGAAGGTTCCAAAATCTGCATGCTAATTTTTTCTTTTAATAAGCAAATATGAGCTTTTGGAACAGGTATAGCTCGTAAATTCCAAGGAACATGAGGAATGGTGAAAATCACCATCGGAGCTGCTACCTTTGGATCTACACAACCTATTTCTCTAGGTTCAAATGCAAATAAACATCAGGATCTTCAACGAGCCGGGTTTCCAACAGGCTTTACCCTTTGTGCCCCTTCCCACAAACTAGAGGGCTAGATGGTGGAGATAGAATCTCCACGACACCGGATTGCGATCACCTCCGCATTTGAACCCGACATGAATCCCTTCGTGGCATTTTCTTCTGACCTTGATGGGAGGTTGTGATCCATATTTTTTGTTTCATATTTTTCATCCTCATCATATCATCATCATCATTCTTGAGTGTTGCACTAGATTTCTCACAATATCGTGCACATCTTTGTCGTGAAGTAAATGCATTTGTTAGAGATCTAGAACATCATGCATCACTCGATTATTCACATAAGATAGAGGAAGGATTCAAATCCCTTATTGTTGAGAAACAAGGCAAAATAATAGTTTCTTCTATGTTGAGAGAGAAGGAAAATTTCAATGGCATCAACATTACAAGCTACTAAGATTTGTTTGAAGAGCAAGCTATGATTTTTGTTCTTCCCAAAGATCTTTTGATATCATTGTTTGAACGAATTTTTGATAGCTCTATCATAATCTGTGTCACTCAATATGATAGTCTTCCTTGGAGTGTTTTTAGAAAGAAGATGCTCAAAGAATTCTATCTTGAATATTATAGCCAACATAATCGGGATGGATTCTTACGATCGGTCAATTCCCCAAAGCCTAGTAGCTCTATTACTCACTTACAAAATGAGTATATTAGATGCTATGAACAACTTCCTGACGAGGATAAGATAACTTTGGAACCTGATCTTGTGATCAATTTTCTTAAGCTTCTTCATCCTGGAACTTGTAGGGAAGTTGAACGGCGATTAGAAGAGCCAGATAAGCGCTATGGTCTACTGACAATTGGCAAAAAGTGTGTAAAGTAGTAGAGGTTGTAGCCCATAGTTAATCAAAATCCTCAAAATCAAAATGGTTTTGTGTGTGGTCCTCGTAGGTGTCTTTGGTGTGATTCATTGGAGCACTTTTTGAGAGATTGTGAACTATTGAAGGCTGTTAAGGAGCAACGACTAGTAATAGACATAGACAAGAAAATATGTGACTATCGATCTAGGCTACCTTTGCAAGGAAATTATGGTTCCCAATTGATATCTGGATTATGCTTCTTTAACTAGGGCATTCCAATGATAACTAGATGTACTGGGCTAGATATAACATTGAAACATATGTGGGATTCATGGTCACCAAGGTGTACTCTTAATGATGTGGTTTCCATGGTTATATTCCCAGATGCTAGAGGTCATCCATCTACTTCTTGAGCTATTACTCGTTTGTTCTTTTGAAGTATAGGAATTCCATGTTTCTTAACCAATCCTTCATCGATGAAACATGAGGAGGCTCCTCAATCTACTAGGGCTGTAAGGGAAAGGGTCTTATTGGGCATGATTAACTTAACAGGTGCAAGACATGTTTCTATGCGTGTAGTTGGAATTATGAGACCTTTTCTTATATCATGGTCCCGCTGTACGGTCTCTTTTACAATTGGACTTCTATGTTTTCCTACTCTACAAGGATGGTTGTGACTCTGGAGTTTGTTCTCTTGTTGGGACAATTCACTGAAATATGTCGAGGGTTTCCACAATAGAGCCATAACTTGTTAACTCTCCATCTCTGTTTCTCTTGTGGTGTTAGGGGTTGGAACCTAGTTACATCTATTTGCATAGATTCAGGCATAGACTCATCTTTAGGAGTGGGCTGCAAAGGTTTCTATTAGTGAGGTCTTCCTTCCACTTGTTTTTCTTGTTTCCTTTCAAAAAGTCGGTTATCACATTGAATAGCTTGCATGATGTATTCATTCAATGTCTTAACCTCTGGCATCGTGAGCAAAAGGTCCTTCACATCATCTCTTAACCCCATCTAAATTGTCTTATGAAATAATCTTCATGCCATGTGAGATCACATATCACCTAAATTCTGATGCATAGGTAGAGGCAGGGCAGTTACCTTGACGTAGCTTCCAAAGTTTTGTTTCTGCCACTCGACTTCTATTTGCATCTCCAAATGTGGCAGTGAGTTCTCGAAGAAAGCCCTCATAGTCCTGAAGTATTGCCATGTTCTTCTCCAAGATTGGGGAAAATCATGATAATGCTTGTCCACAAAGCAAGGTTCCTATAAAGTTGACCTTGGATGCCTCATCAGGGTATCTATCAAGTTGCATACAGATGTACAATTTAGCTTGTTGGAGAAATCTCTTTAACTTCGTGTGATCACCAACAAACTTTTATGGCATGCAAATCTTGTGTTCCCTCATGAAGGATGTACCAGGTCATTGATTTACTATCCCATCTCGACTTGTGTCTGTCGATGAGTTAGGTTTTTGACTTGTTGTTGGAGACTCTAAAGTGATGCTACAATCTGTTCATAAGCATTCTCCATGATGCTTGGTCTTGGATAGAAGTGAGGCTTTCCAAAATGTCACGGGAGCACTAGATTGTGCTCTTTGACTATAGTAGACAAGATTTTGGAAATATGCTTCTGATTATAAGAATACCCACATAGGGAAGATAGAACAAGAATATGTAGGTGATACAAGAACTCCCACAATCTAGGACTGATAGGTATAGATAACTCAGCTAGACATGATACAAGAGATCCCACACCCGGGATTGTAAGTATGGAGCAAGATCTCTAGATTACAAGAACTCCCTTTTAGGAGATGAACTAGATACAAGAAATAACTCAACAAGATCTCGTACTATGAGATTACCACAGGACAAGGCTAGATGTCCAAGATACAATACAAGACAAAACTAGAGCAAGATACAAGACCAGAACTCGAACTAGAAGTTCAAAGTACTTACTAGTTGGCTTGGGAAGTCTCCTCTTCATCTTCTTCCTTCTTCTTGCCTTTTTGCTTCTTATCCTTCTTATCTACATATTAAAGCACTAGTTGAATTATCATGATAGAAGTTACCTTCCTTTATGCTGTTGTTGGCCTCTTGATTGAAGAGTTGTCCAAGAAAGATGTTGAAGTCTGGAGTTTGCACATCCATGATGAGATCATAGGCCGTCGTGAAAGATTGCCATTGCTTATCACTTTGAATCCCATTGAGAATTTGTCTCATGATAGTCTCTTCTTCAATCATCTCTCCAATGGATGATAACTGATCCGCAACCTCCTTGACCTTGGTAACAACTCCTTGATGGTTTGTTTAGGTGTCTTCTTCATTTGGTTGAACTCGTTCCAAAGATGATTCTTTCTTGCTTTGCTAATAGCAAAAACTAAAGTCTCTAGGGCATCTCAAGTCTCTTGAGATGTCTTGCATCCTCTAATATGTGGTAATAGAAAGTCAAAGATAGATTTTAGTATGTATGACCTTGCTTGAGCATCCCGTGCGCACCAAAGTGTGAGCTTATCTGTCTCCTCTTGTGTAGGACCTGCTTTGGATCTTGGAATAGGCATAGCTTCATCACTTGCTACAATTCCATAAAGATTTCTACCTTGCAAATAGGCATCGATTCTGATTTGCCAAGCCGCATAGCTGTGTCGATCAAGCTTCGCGATCATTGAGGGAAAGTTGTTATCATGGGCACAAAAAAAACCATATTAGACCTTAGATTCCACGTGAGTTACCTATGTCTCATGTTTGGTTAAGATTTTGGAGAAACTAACGCTACCATTGGGTCCGGAATATGCCAAAACCCCAAGATCGACTGTCTATTTACTGAATTCTGACACCTGAAGGTCCTGTTTCTAGTCGATGACATCATCGATGACATCATTAGGTCGTAACTGCCCTTGTGAACCGCCCTTGAAATCGTATATAAGGAGAGGTTGGCCACATTCATAATCAATCTTACCAATACCAGTCTTGGGAGCTCAAGGAGTCGTGCCCGCCAAGTAAGTACTCTCCAAGTTCCAGTTCTAGTTCTTGTCTTGTTCCTTGTTCCAATCATGTCTAGTCTAGTTCTTGGACATCCTACCTTGTCCTCTTGTAATATCGAAGTATGAGATCTTGTCGAGTTCTTTCTTGTATCTAGTTGATCTCCAAGAACGGAGTTCTTGTAATCCAGATGTCTTGTCTCATACTTATGATCCCAGGTTGTGGGATCTCTTGTATCATCTCTAGTCCAGTTTTCCATACATATTGGCCCCGGGTTGTGGGACGTCTTGTATTGGCTACATCTTCTTGTATTATTTTCCCTACATGGGTGTTCTTGTAATCATAAGTGTATTTCCAAAATCTTGTCTAGTGAAGTTAGAGAGCATAATCTAGTGCTCCCCTGACATTTTGGCAAGACTACCTTCATGAGGATCAGGAACCATGCAAGTTATTAGAGAAGAATTTTTTTTTGCACTTAAAGTCCTTCAACAACAAGTCCAAGAGATACGAGAAAAACAACAAAGGCTTCAACAACAGAATATTCAAGATGTAATCACAAAGCTTCAAAGAAAAATCCAAGAGTTGCAAATCATTATAACTCAATCTTATTCAAGTACCCCCATGACAAGTAACATGAAGAAAAGTCCAAAAGTGAGCATGCTTGAGAAATTTGATGGTACAAGATCAAAGTTTCGAGGATTTGTGCAACAAGTGAAGCTATTCATAAGGATGCAACCAGATAGGTACCCAGATGATGCTTCTCAAGTAGGACTCATAGGACCTCTATTATGTGGTCCTCCTCTTTAATGGTTTGCACCTATCCTTGAGAAGGATATGGATATTTTGCATGATTTCAAGGCCTTTATTCAAGAGTTCACATCCTCATTTGGAGATACCAATTGTTCACGTGTTGCTGAAACAAAGCTAAGGAAGCTAGACAAGGAAATAGGCATGCATCTACCTACGCATAAGAATTCAGACAAATCATTTGTGACCTCACATGGCATGAGGATTATTTTATTAGCCAATTTCGATGGGGCTTACGTGATGATGTTAAGGACCTCATGCTAACCATGCCCAAGGTAAATACTTTGAATGAATTCATGAATCAAGCAATTGAGTGTGATAATAGGTTGTTCGAGAGAAAGCAATAGAAGAAAACTTTTAGTAGAGATCAAGAATACAAGTTTACTTCTATTCCACAACAACATATGCTCGAGGAAAATCAACCAGAACCCATGTAGTTGGATCACATCATGGTCAGACGACTTACAACAAAGGAAAGAAAATATCGAAAGGATAATGGATTATGCTTTTATTGTGGAGAGCATGATCATATGGTATTCAAATGCCCTAAGAAGAAGAAACAAGTTGGGATTAGAACTTCCACAATCACCATCCCACATCAGAAGGACCATCATCAGAGTCAAAAGAAGAATACAGTTCATGATTAGAATCATGCCCTTGATTTTGTACCTCGATATACTACACACCCTTTCCAGTTTCATCATGGATATCCATCATCATCTTTTTCCAATACCACATATCAAGAACTCTACAAAGAACAAGAGTTATGAAGATTCAAGTCCTAAAAGATCTTAGAGTCACATAACCGCTCCTTGTGCAACTCGTCGCTTGAGGGGGAGGTGATGTCATGGACACAAAGAAAACCATATTAGACCTTAGATTCCATGTGAGTTACCTATATCTCATGTTTGATTAAGATGTTGGAGAAACTAATGCTACCATTGCATCCGGAATGTGCCAAAATCCCAAGATCGACTGTTTTACTGAATTTTGACACCTGGAGGTCCTCTTTCTAGTTGATGATATCATCAGGTCGTAACCGCCCTTGGGAACTGCCCTCAAAAACCTATATAAGGAGGGCTTGGCCACATTCATAATCAGTCTTGCTAAAATGTCAGGGGAGCACTAGATTGTGCTCTCTAACTTCACTAGACAAGATTTCGGGAATACACTTATGATTACAAGAACACCCACGTAGGGAAAATAATACAACAAGATGTAGCCAATACAAGACGTCCCACAACCTGGGACCAATATGTATGGAAAACTGGACTAGACATGATACAAGAGATCCCACAACCCGGGATCGTAAGTATGAGACAAGATATCTGGATTACAAGAACTCCTTCTCAGAGATGAACTAGATACAAGAAAGAAGTCGACAAGATATCGTACTACGATATTACAAGAGAACAAGACACGATGTCCAAGAACTAGACTAGACAGGACTGGAACAAGGGACAAGACAAGAACTAGAACTGGAACTTGGAGAGTACTTACTAGGGGGGAATGACTCCTTGAGTTCCCAAGACTGGTATTGGCAAGATTGATGATGAATGTGGCCAACCTCTCCTTATATAAGATTTCAAGGGCGGTTCACAAGGGCGGTTACGACCTGATGATGTCATCAATGATGTCATCAACTAGAAACAAGACCTTCAGGTATCAAAATTCAATAAATAGACAGTCGATCTTGGGGTTTTGGCAATTCCAGACCCAATGGTAGCATTCGTTTCTCCAAAATCTTAACAAAACATGAGATATAGGTAACTCACGTGGAATCTAAGGTCTAATATGGTTTTCTTTGTGCCCATGACAGTTGTCACACATCTTGATCTAGCTCTGATACCACCGAAAGAACTGGGAGAAGCCTGTAAGATGTAGAAAAGTGAGTTGCAAAGCGATGAACTTTGGTCTAGGCAACCAGCACAAGACCAGCCCTTGAGCTTATGAAGACTCAAATAGACCTTATAGGCATGCGCTAAGTACAATAAAATGCAATATGTACTTTGGAGCATCAAGGAGAAGGAGTTGATACAAAACAAATAGGTTTGCGCATCGACTAGCTCAAAAAATTTACTATCTTTGGAAGAGACAATGAACTTCAAATGCTCATAGCGAGGAATGTGATTACAGTTAGAAAAAATCCTTTTATGGGAGTGATACACATAAGATTGAGTGTATATAATGGAAAAAAGTATAAGGAATAAGTAAAATATGTTATAGGAATGAATGAGACACTCAATGGTGGTACCTCCTATTTTTCAAGAATATGTAGAGATTAACCCCGAGATAGAAAAACTACGATTTCTCCCAATGCTATGAAAATTTACAAGCATAAAAATAGAAACTAATATCTTCCCAATGAGCCACTCGCGTCCAATTTGGAGCTCTGTGGAGAGAGCAGCAGCCTCTATAAGATTACCATTGGCAAAGAAGATGATGCAGAGAAATGAAGGAGCAAGACATTGATGGTCACAAGTGTATGTATATTGCTTCCATGTATTGTAAAAGTGTTTTGAAGACTTCATATAGACTCTAGAAGTTATCCACGACTTCTACAAGTGGATTTTGAATTCAAATGAAGGTGGGAATGGTTGTTGGAGGGAATCAATTCACTTTCCTACAATCTAGGACAAGTGAAGATCTAGTTTGATCTACTTTTAGGTGATTGATTAATTGATTAAATGCAACTCAACCACCAAAAATTCTTGGAACTTGGGCTCTCTCTTTCTAATTGTACATTGTTGAGCCCATAAAAGTCATATTGGTCAAAGTCAACAGTAGTCAAAGTCAACCATAGTCAAAGTCAACTACAATCAAAGTCAAAAGGTCAAAGTCAAACTGGTCAAAGTCAACAAAGTCAAGGTCAAAGACAACAGGTGCAAAGTGCTGGTGTCAAAGTGCATAGGTAGTGCACAATTAATTGTCCACAAAGGGTAAATTGGAGAAAGTGGGTTGCAGGTTGCAGAGGTATTTTCTCTAATTTCCCTAAGGTTCAAAGTGTTTTTTAAAGTATTTTGGAAGGTTTAGGTGAACCCCCTCTTATGTGCAAAAGTGAAGACTTAAAAGGAAAATATGAAGGTATGTGAAGCGGCAACATACGCACAGGTGAAAATATGGCCCCCGAATTAAATTTTTTGGTTTTAGTATAAAGTCACTACAGGACAAAATAGGGAGTCGTTGGCTGCCACTTGTGAAGACAATCTTGGGACATCAAAGTGAGCGCCAAGATACTCTTGCAGTTAGGAGTGTACGTGAATCGACACACTCAATTCAAGGCAAGGACTATTCTTGGATCATTCTAGTGTAAGCAAGAGAAGCATAGTCTAAGTGGAGCAAGAGAGAGAAGTGCAAGAGACACACAGTGTGCGACGTAGAGAAGTGAAGTCCAATGTGTGCATGAAGAGTGACCAAGGAAGTGTGCAGAGGAGTGCTAAGCTTGTCCCCCAAGGATCCCAAGGTCTTACTGAAGTGTGCGCACGCCGACAGAAGGTATCCATCCCTCCCACTTAGTGGAAGCTTGGTGCAAGGTGTGCACAAGAGCAGGCTTGTGGAAGGTGGAGGTTTGGTGCATAGGAGGCCGGCAACAACAAGTCCCTTGGGTATTTGGTATTTTGTAATTGAGCACTCTGTGGGTTTTTGCACAGAAGCATTGGTTGTATTGTGCTTCAAGCTTGTATTTGTCTTACTGTAATCAATCGACAGAGGCTTCCACAGTGTATTTTCTCTTCTGGTCTTCCCCTTTTCTCCTACAAACACTCAAATCCCTTCTCGTCTAAGAATCCCCCAACAAAATTTGGCATGCCCGGTGGGACTTCCAAGGAGATTTGAGCATAGGAGAAGATATATTGCAGTTGGAGAGCAATATTCCAGTGTCGACAGTACTACTCCAGTGGACTAAGAGGTACCTATTTTTATCAAGTGTCTCATATTAAGTGGACTATGAACAACTCATGACCGCAACCAGGTCCCAAACATTGAGGGTCACCTGCAAGCAAACAAGAAGGAAGGTTGTCAGAAGATCCTCCGGTCCACTATCTTCAACCTCATCAGTAAAGAGCATGGCGGGACAGGTAGACTTGGAAACCTTACTCTCAAGATTAAATATAAAATTTCCTTCTTTCAAAGGCCTAGCTCAGGAGGATCCGGATGAACACATTAGAAGGTTTTTGGCACTATGTAAGACTAGAGGCTTAATGGGCAGGGAGGATGCCTTTTTGATACTTTTCCCTACCACATTAGAGGGATTAACAGATAAATGGTTCAGCCAATTTGCTCAGAACCATTTTACAACTTGGGATTTGATGAAAGATGCATTTAAAAATCAATTCCAGCATGAATACTGCAGAGATCATCATAGAAGAACTAGAAAATTGGAGATTGGCTCCAGGTGAAAAGTTCCCAGAGTTTGTGACTAGGTCCAAGGCACTAATAGCTAAATTGCTAGATCCACCACATGATTTTTTTTGTTAAGAAATGGTTAGCCAAGCCCCTACCAGTGGCCACCCAATGCAAAATAAAGGAATTAGTGTTACCTACAGCCTCCATACAGGAGTTCATAAACACGGCTACACGACTAGAGCAGATAAGGCAACAGTATGGAGCTACTTCTTCTCAATTACCATATTCCACAGAAATGGAGGATCCAGTAATCCAGCTAAGGAAGGAGTTGGAGGGCTTAAAAAGAAATAAGCCCCACAGAGAAGAGGAGAATGCTGTAACTCAGCTGAGAAGGGAGATTGAAGCACTAAAGCTCCAAAAGGAGGAGGAGGCCCAAGCAGAGGAATTGGCCAAATTGCGACAGGAGCTGCAGGAGCTCAAAGGGGGTGGCATCAAGAGTGGACTTTGGTGTTCCATGTGCAGCAAGCAAGGGCATATAGTAAGTGAGTGTCCTCTATTAAGTGTAACTTTCCAGTTATGCAAGAAAGCTGGTCATGAGGCCTAGGAATGCCAATCAAGGGGAATACCTGCAACAACATATTGGACACAAGGAGGACCCCTACCACCAGCAAATGTAATGGCGGCTGCACCCAATCAAGGTAACAATTATGACCCTAGACAGAGGAATAACTTTGGAAATGGGCCTAGGAGGCCAATTATTTGTTTCAGATGTGGAGAATGTGGGCACTATCAAAGTAGGTGCACTCTTCCAGAAAATGCCCCTCCTCGCAGGAACTGCCCAGAGGCTAGGGACCACTATACTAATTGTTGTCCTAAGAACCAGGCATCTTCATCTGGGCCGCACATTCAAATGCTTTCTATGTGAAAAGAAGAAAGGGTATATCAAACTAGGGTGCCATCACCATCTACCAGGGTGGTGCAGTTAGAAGAACTTGAATCTTTTACAGTACAGACAAGAAGCAAGGCGAAGGCTCCAATGGACATAGGTCAAGAATCAATGATTAATGGATTAAACAAAGACAAAGGTGTGTCTGAGAACAAAGCCACCACATGTGCAGACACAAGGCAAAAAGAAAATTTCATAGGTACCAGTGATGCTATTGGCCATGCATTCAACAGGGCTCATGAGGAGTTTGATAAGTCAAATGGAGCCCACGCTCTTAAGGAATCAGAAGCTTCCAGACTACTCAAGTCCATGAAAAAGGAGGTTAGTATTTTTTATTTAATAAAGATGGATGGGAAGTTCAGGTCAGAACTCTTGTAGATAATTGATGAAATGTCCACAACAAGTTTAGTGGCAAAGGCTGCTGTTATGCATTCAGATAAAAGTGTAGAGGAAGCATCCCTCATAGATTACAAGAGCCCTCGGCTAACAGTCTCTGTTAAAGGTCATGAGTTTCAAGGAGTTATTGTGGATGGTGGTTCTGGCATTAACTTGATGCCTAAATATACCATGAAAAAGATTGGAGTATACCCTTCAAGTCCTGCCAACTTCACTGTAACAATGGCAGACCAAAGCATAGTAAGGCCTATGGGAGTGGTCCCTGGACTTCCAGTCAAGATACAAGGTACCATCTTTAACTTGGAATTTGTTGTTTTAAGGTTGCCACAGGTAGAAGGAAGCTTCCCCCTGTTAATTGGGAGACCTTGGTTAAGGCATGCCAATGTGCTGCATGATTGGGGCAAGGACACAATGTGGGTAAAACAAGAGGGAAAAGAGTTGCAGCAGATAATTTTAGAAGATGGACCAGACAATCAGAGAAATACTAGCATGATGCAGACAATTGGTATTTGTATGGAAGAAGAAGTGGTGGACAACCTAGAAGCAGACCTATTTGAAGGAGCAGATTTATATGAAGATGAAAACATGTTGGCTTGGCTCCATGCAAAAGACCCATCTTCCTGCTATGGAATTTTTCCAAACTCAAGTAGAGAGGAAGCATTTGAAGAATCAAAGGATATCATTCAGGTTACTGACCCGAGTGAGACAGTCTCAGTTAACGGCCATAGAAGAGAGGAGAAAAGAAGAGCCCTCAAGTGCAACAGTGCTGAAGATACTTCAAAGCATATGTCAATGGCCACCTTTTTATGGATACTGGTATGGATATCATCTGTTATGTCAATTTTAATGATAGCAAGTGAAGGGCTTTACAAGAATGTGAAAGGAGTACCTGCAAGTCTTTGGAAACAGAGGGTTCCATTGGATGAAGAAGCTCGAATAATTTGTAGATTAAGTCATAAAGTTGCTGGAGGAGATAACATTCTAACGAAAGATTTAGGGTACCCCTGTCAGATGACCAGTGTGCCCAATGAGAAGACAAAACCAATGAAGTGCAGTTCAATTGGAGATTGTGGAGGAGTTTCTCTGAGTCAACAATACAAGGCTCAAGGTCTATCATCAACAAAAGTGAAGATTTCTGGATCATCTAGAACCTGCAAAATTTGTCCAGGTTGTACATAGTCCTCTCATTTCATTTCTGCTTAAGTTTTAGTAGTTTTTTTTTTCATTTCATGCTTGTTTCTTGAGTTTTTAGAAATTTAGCAGCCATTTCATAAACTTTGCAAAGGTACAATTTTTGGAATTTTTAGGAATTTTTTTCAGAATTTTTCAAGTATTTTTAAGAATTTTTCTTGCATTTTTCTCCTTTTCATGTGTCATTTTTCTTGCCAAATTTGAGGAATAAAGGAAGCTCTCTGTGGGTTTGAGTGCAAAAATCTAGCTTAGGCCTGTAGGAAAATTTTTGAGAATTTTTTGAAGATTTTTTGGATTTTTCTTGCATTTTTTTTGGATTTTCTTATGTATTTTTTTCAGTTTTTTTGGATATTCTTTTTCTCAAAAAAAAAACCCCTAGGCGTTTTTTTTCAAAAAAATAAAAAATAAAAAAATAAAAATAAAACTAAAAATAAAATAAAAACAAAAAAAATAAAAAATAAAAAATAAAAACTCCCCTTCCCCCCCCCCATTTTTTTTATTTTCATTTTATTATTATTATTTTTTATTTACTTTCTTTTTATTTTCTATTTTCTTCTTTTTGTTTTTCTTTATTTTTTATTTATTTATTATTTTATTTTTAATTATTTATTCTTTTTTCTTTTATTTTTCACCATTGCATGCGTTAAAAAAAAAACACCTTTTATTTTTTAAACATTTATTATTTTTATTTTATTTTTCATGGCTCAAAGCTTTTGGCTCTGGATCATGCCTCGGATGGCCGTTTTTTTCAAACCTGGAGTCATTTTCATGTTTTTTGGCACCTCTGAACTCAATTTTTGGCTTTATTTTTGCAAATTCCCATATTTTGTCTTAGTTTTGGTCAAAACCCTCAAGTTTTGAGCACATTTATCACATGTTTTTATTTATACACATGGTCCACATTGTCTATTCTCACCTCATTTCAACATATGTTGCACATTTTTGCATATTCCCCCTATGCAGCCCTACTGTTTGGTCATTTTTACCGTCCAGACCCCATCATCCTACTCTCTCACCCTACCCTTACCCTTCTGCCAAGCCGCATCCTTACTCCTCCCTGCCCCATCCATCTCAGCCCCCTCAGCCCTCCCCTCCCCCTCCTTTCTACCCTCCCATTGCCCCCCTTTGCTTTTCCATATAACACATTCCTCTTTTGGTTCTTCTCTACTGCTTGTTCTCTCCTACTTCTGGTGGAATTGGTTGCTGCTCAGGTGTCCTCTTCAAGCTTTTGCAGCTCCATAATCATGGTGTCCTATATGCTCAGAGTTTTGGTTGTAGATCTCCGGGACCGAGAGCACATTAGGTGGTGGGCAACTGTTGAGCCCATAAAAGTCATATTGGTCAAAGTCAATCGTAGTCAAAGTCAACGATAGTCAAAGTCAACTATAGTCAAAGTCAAAAGGTCAAAGTCAAACTGGTCAAAGCCAACAAAGTCAAGGTCAAAGACAACAGGTGCAAAGTCAAAGTGCTAAAGTGCAGGTGTCAAAGGGCACAGGTAGTGCACAATTAATTGTCCACAAAGGGTAAATTGGAGAAAGTGGGTTGTAGGTTGGAGAGGTATTTTCTCTAATTTCCCTAAGGTTCAAAGTGTTTTTTAAAGTATTTTGGAAGGTTCAGGAGAACCCCATCTTATGTGCAAAAGTGAAGACTTAAAAGGAAAATATGAAGGTATGTGAAGCGGCAACGTACGCACAGGTGAAAATATGGCCCCCCAATTAAAGTCACTATAGGACAAAACAGGGAGTCGTTGGCTGCCACTTGTGAAGACAATCTTGGGACATCAAAGTGAGCACCAAGATACTCTTGCAGTTAGGAGCGTACGTGAATCGACACACTCAATTCAAGGCAAGGACTATTCTTGGACCATTCTAGTGTAAGCAAGAGAAGCATAGTCTAAGTGGAGCAAGAGAGAGAAGTGCAAGAGACACACGGTGTGCGACGCAGAGAAGTGAAGTGCAATGTGTGCATGAAGAGTGACCAAGGAAGTGTGGAGAGAGTGCTAAGCTTGTCCCCCAAGGATCCCAAGGTCTTATTGAAGTGTGCACACGCCGACAGAAGGTATCCATCCCTCCCCCTTAGTGGAAGCTTGGTGCAAGGTGTGCACAAGAGCAGGCTTGTGGAAGGTGGAGGTTTGGTGCAGAGGAGGCCGGCAGCAACAAGTCCCTTGGGTATTTTGTATTTTGTAATTGAGCACTCTATGGGTTTTTGCACAGAAGCATTGGTTGTATTGTGCTTCAACCTTGTATTTCTCTTACTGTAATCAATCGACAAAGGCTTCCGTTGTGTATTTTCTCTTCTAGTCTTCCCCTTTTCTCCTACAAACACTCAAATCCCTTCTTGTCTAAGAATCCCCCAACATACATGATAAAGCTCAAGGCTTTTACAATGTTAAAACATCTATGAAAAAGCTTTTAAAAAAATACAATAATTGAGCATAAGAAAAAGAACTCTCCAACAAATATTCTTTCGTCGTAATCCAAGAGATAGCTTTTGATGTAGATCCAATCCACCTCAAGCATAGTGTAAGCTTGATGTTCCAACAGTAGCCTACTTTGGCCACTTCCAGTTGTGAGGCTGAGTATAGGGAGCTTTCACAGTGACTGTTGAGTATGTGTGGCTCAGACGCCTTATGGTTGATTTGGGTGTTGGTCAGTCTTTTGCCACCACCATCTTCAGTGACAGTCGAAGCACATTGGCAGTTGTGAGGAACCCTGTGTTCCATGCTCGCACTAATCACATTGTGGTGCATTATCATTATGTCAGGGAGAGGTTCTCTGCTAGAGAGATCAGCTTGGCATATGTGCCCATGCAAGAGAACATTGTAGGCCTTTTCATGAAGGCTCAGCCTAGGGAGAAGTTTGAAGCTTTCCACAAAGCTTTGGGCTTACTTCCTTTTGTGGATTCATTCCACATAGTTTGGCACTTCCTTATACATGAGTGTCAGCTCCTT
>MU260237.1:95000-162500 GCA_020310875.1 Ceratopteris richardii | reverse complement strand
AATATCATAGACAAAGGGTGAGAGACACAAGATAAACTAAATAAGCTACCAAAATGTAAAATAAGCACTTTCAAGGTAAGAAAATTCTATGAATATCTGTCAATTCTTATTTAAATATTAATGTCACTATCTCCATAGGCGTAGAAACCATAGAAGAGAGAATTAGAGAAAGTCCGAGAGAACAATAGAACATTACATTATGTTTTCTCAAAGTATTGTATGTACATTAGGGAACCTAAACATGATATATATTTTGATGATTAACGTGTGGTGTGCTTTGGCATGCATATCACATGTGAATGATACTTGGCTAGTTTATACATACCAAAGTCCTTATTAGTCTTTTTCACTTGTTGATCAAGGCTTACTTTAGGTTGTACATGGTATCTCTAGGTCCACCCAAAAAGAGACCCATGTGTGTTGATCTTGACCTCAACATTAAATCTAATGTATAAACCAAGATTACATGGATAGTGAAAGGTTCATCATTGGATCGACTATTTCGGATACGGTCTCCTGTTCATTCCAACAAGAGACCTCTTGCAAGGGAAATCAGCCTATCGTGCTACCCTGGAAAAACAAGTTACTAAGTTGAGACCAGCTTCCAACAAAAAAGAAAGACAAATCCAAGAGGATAAAGGATAAGACCCCTTCCTGCAAAGAGGGTAAATTACAGCAATGATCATCATCTCATTAAATGCTAGGGGGTTGACTGACCCCTCAAGAGCGACCATCATTGGTCAATGGATTCACGACATTAGCCTAAACCCTGAATTCATTTGTATTCAAGAGACTAAAATCTAGAAGGGTCTATGAAAAATCAAAGTGCAATTGAGTTACGAAGAAGAAATACAAAGGAAAAAACTGCAAATATTCTTTAAGGAGTGGTGGGCTGGCAATGTCAACAAACCCAGCAAAGAGATGTGCAACATCCTTAAAAGGAAACTTAGCAGAGAATAGATCCCCCTATTGCTAGATGCAAATGGCAACATATGCAATACGAAAGAAGAAAATTTTAGAATCATTGAATAGCACTTTACAAGACTCCTGGGGATCTCGACCCCCCTCTCCCACCATAGATGGGACTGCATGGAAGCCATCTCTAGGGTATCCTCTCATAGGATCCCACACAACCTTTGTTCCCTGATTGATGCCCCTATGCTGGAAGGAGAAATCATTGAAGTCATTGATGCCCTCCCTAGTGGGAAAATCCTAGGGCCAGACTAATGAGTTCTTTAAGTCCTTCAAGTTGGTGATTGCCACCCCTCTTCATTTGGTCTGGCAAGAGGCACTCGAGTTTGGTGCACTTTCGACTTTTCTCAACAATGGCATCATCAAGTTAATCCACAAAAAGGGGAAAAGAATAGAATCGAGAATTGGCACCCAATGATGATGCTCCAAACGGGATATAAAATCAATGCTAAAGTCATAGCCAACATAATTTCAAGCCATCTGAGAGCGTGGTTAAGCGAGGACGAAAGAGCTTTTGTCAAAGGAAGGTCAATATTGGAAGCCATTATAGATATTTGGCAAGGTCTAGACTTCGCCGATGAGTCAAGATAAGATGTGGTTTTCCTCAAGATCGACTTTGAGAAAGCTTATGACAAGCTAGAATGGGACTATATTTTATAGTCTCTTAAAGATATCGGATGCAGCCCGAAATTCACCAAGATGATCTTGACCCTTCTGGGAACCAAGTCGACCCAAATTAATGTTAATGGTCAACTTTTGAAGGTGATCAAACTAAAAAGATCAATTAGACAAGGGTGCCCATTGGCCCCCCTTCTATTGGCCATTGCCACAGAAGGGCTTAGCCGGCTTATGGAACAACAGGTGGAAGCAGGTAATATCAAAGGCCTCCAATCGCCCCGCGACCATAGCCAGATCACCATGTGACTTTTTGCCGATGATATGAATGAATTTTTGCACAATGATAGTACTAGCCTGGAGACGTTTTGGAGGTGCCTTGATACTTTCTGCAGAGCCTCTAGATCGAAAATCAACCACTCAAAGACCACTTTCAGAGATATTATCGGGATCCAACTAGACCTTCTCTTTGAACATGGTTGTCAAAACATTCCTCTAGGCCCATTTTTTTACTTCTTGGGATTCCCTTGGGCTTTGGTATCTCATTGGAGCAGCGATGGAATTGGGTCTTGGCCAGACTCGAAAGAAAGTTAAACTATTAGAGAGGTATGCAAATCAATCTTGGTGGTCGCACAATGGTTATCAACTCGTTCCTCATTCCGTCGACCATTTAATTCCTTTCTTGTTGGAGACCAAAAGAGAAAGAGCTATCCAAAGTGGAAAGTATGTGTAGAAACTCCCTTTGGACTGGGACCACAATGGACAAGGTGCCTAATATCAAGTGGTCCATCTGCACTAGCCTGAGGGATAGTGGGGGTCTTGGCATTTTGGACATTGGGTGCATGGCTAACAAACTTGCGATGAAATGGATGATTAAGGTGTGGGGCAATGGTGAGGCCTTGTGGGCCAAGCTAATCTTTAGAAACAAGAATGCGTTGTCTTTCATGGGATTCCCAAATTGGAAGAATCTCGACATTCTAACCCTTTTGTTTTCTCTGATCCTAGTTTTCTCGAAAGGTTTGAATGTTGTGTGCTCCCTATGGAAGGGTTGTAATAAAGTCAAAAGATTCATAAGAATCAGTGAAGATTGGAAGTGTGTGGCTGGTATCAGATAGAATGACTTTATCTGGTTTCCCATCCATGGCATCCGGAACGTGGAATCTTGGAACATTCGAAATGCCAAGAGGCTTTGGAAAAAAGGCTTCAAAAAATGGAAACATCTCTAGAAACAAGACACCAACCAGTGGATCAACTTTGAGGATATTGACCCTAGCATCAACATTCCTATGAAGAATAGAATACCTTACAAAGAAGTCTTGCCTGGGACCACTCTAAAGTCTATCTTCTCATGGGGCATGAACCGCCGTGCCCGCTTGGTCTCAGATGGCACAATGGTAATTTCCTAACAAAAACCTCAAACATCAAAGAAAACTTTGATTATCAGGTCAACCTCAACAAGAAGTGGTGTCTGTCGTGGATGCGATTGCGGTGGGATATGAAGTTCATGGCTATCTGGAATCCTCCTTTAGACATCAGAAAGTTTGTCCTCTTATGGCTAATTCTCCATCGGGGAATCTAGACCAACCTACAGGCTAGCAAAATTTGTGGGGTGCCTCCCTGGTGCAACTATTGCTACCGCTCCATTGAAGATGTTGTTCACATCTTCTTTACGTGTCCCAACTCTAATAGGCTCTAGCAGGTTGTCGGAAAGAAAATTAGACTTCAGAAACACATCAGTTGGAAACAAGCTCTATTGGGATAAGCGATCCGCTTCTCGACTACTCTATGGAATGCCATCAGAGGGGAGGCCCTTTGGAAGATATGGCGGGAAAGATGTGCTTATAACTTTGGTGACACTCCCAAAGAGTGGTCGATTGAGAAATTGTTGTTCCTCCTCGATAAAAGAATTGGTAACTGTAAGAATTCCACCCCCCCTTCAGGCATCATCAAGTGCTCCTTCTGATTTACGACAAGCTCAAACCCAAGTGGGCCCCACATGAGGCTGACGAGAGGGTGATTAACCTTCTTTGTAATTCCATCCAAGCTCTGTAAAATCTTCCCTTGCTCTATAGGATTTGGGGGGATCCGACGGGCATTAGTCCCCTTTACTTGTACTTTTCTTCTCCTTTTAATTAATACAAGCCCGGAAGAGTAGGCTAAGACCGAAATTCCTTTATTTTAAAAAAACTAGAAAATCTATCATCATACACGTGTCAAAAATCATAACATTGATTTTTACCTCTTGAAATGAGGAACAGGAAGCTTTTCCACATAAAACACGAGAAGGAAAAATGCCTCAAAAGGAATTCTCTTTATGTGAGGCTCAAGCCACATTAGAACTAGTTTTCCTATTGGATCAAAGGACCATTTGGCCCTCCATGAAATGAATGTTGACTTATCAATGGAACATCCAAAGGAAAAGGAAGGTCCTAAAAAAGTAGCAAACAAAAAGAAAGTGGTAGCTTCATGCTAGCTACCATTAGGGGAAAAAATGAACCCTTGAAGGGCCTTTTAGATTAAGGAGTGATTATTGATGGACCAATGAGAAGAAGGTGGTGGACACAGTCTAGTGTTTTAATCACATAGACTAAGCATAGGCTTCCCTTGTTTTTGCGTGGTCAAATATGTAGAAACCAGGTAGAATTCATGGTTTTCCTTCTAAATGTGGTTTTGAAAGGCTTGCGAATCATTTGGAGCCCTTAGATTTCTTTAGAGATCCAAAGGCTAAGATAAAATGGCAAAAGTCAAGGTGACTTTGATCTTGTACCCTTGGATTGCTTTAGAACAAACAGATAGGATCAATTTAATGATGATAGATTGTGCCTATGTTTGTTTGCCATTGGATTGACCTCAAGATCGAATGATCTAGTTTGAATTCTCTGAAGGAAAGGCATTTCCATTTGTATCCTTTGGATGGAGCCATGATCAATGGTTCATATTGAATTGATGAGAGAGCTTGGCACCTTTTAACTACAACCATCGGATCAGTGAGATGATCTAAGGGCTATTATCCTTCCCTGATTTGCAATCAGCACCATTTGCGCTTCTTCATTGGATCTTGTCCGATCAAAGGGCCATAGATGTTGCAGAGAGTATGCAAGATAGTGGGGACACTCCCACAAAAATTGACGCCCCTCTCTCTCTTACTTTTTACAAGTTTTAACATGCACCAATGATCAAATAGATCCAAAGGTCAAGGATGCTCATGATTTGAGAGTTCCCATTCAAATATTTGTTAGAGAATATTTTATTTTCCAAACCACTAGTGGTGTCATGTGCTCTGATAATCTCATCTTTTAAGCTCCTTAGTCCCTAAAAATTAGGAATCCTTAAAAGGCCCATGCAAGGTCCACTTTTTCCCCTAATGCGATGGAACAAGCATTGTTGGAATTTATCATGGAAGCTGGAGCTTATAGATAAAATGCTTACATGCCTTGAAGAGGAAGATAACAAATGTACCTTATTCCATTGTCAATAAAGATGAGAAGTAGGCAAGAAGAATTAAACAAAATGACTCCCATTGGTTTCGTATTTCAAGCATCAAGGAGTTCAAGAAGGAAAACCTCAAAAGAGCTAAGAACCCTAGTCCAAATGGTTTCATCAATGGAAGCACCTCTGGTGACAACCTAGAAAGAGCTAGATAAGATTTGAAGGCATTGATGAGACATCCAAAGAGTGGACTTTGACAATTGATGCCCCCTAAGGCAAACAATTGGTGCTTGGAAGGAGTAAAATATTTTCCTTCTTCTTGACCAAGAAGATCAAAATCCATAATGAATTATATGGAGAAATGTAAATAGAATTAAACACGTCCCTATAATCAAGAAAGATCCTGAATTTCTCCAAGATCTCTAGAGAAAATGGTGCTTGAAATGGTTTTCAACCAAATGGGATCTCAAGTTCAAATAACTTTAGCACCCTTTTGGTGGAGCACAAGAAAGAACCCTTCTATGGGAAATCCTCTACTATGGCATTTGGAAGAATGTGAAAAATACCAAAATCTATGGTGCTATGCCATAGTGCAAAAATGTCATCGAGGCAGAACTCCCACAACCTAGGGATTGATAAGTATGGATAATTGGACTAGAGATTATATACAACCCCGGACTATAGGTATGAAGCAAGATATCTGGCTTACAAGAACTCCCTTTAATGAGATGAACTAGCTACAAGAAATACTTTGATAGCATCTTGTACTACAAGATTACAAAAAGACAAGGCACGATATCCAAGATACTAGAGTATACAGGACTAGAACAAAGAACAAGACTAGAAATCGAACTCGAACTTGGAGAGTACTTACTTGGAGATCATGAATCCTTGAGCTCCCAAGACTAGCATTGTGAAGACTGAGTATATATGTGGCCAACCCCTCCTTATATAGGTTTTCAAGGGTGGTTCAACAATGATAGTTACAAATTGATGATGTCATTAATTTGACACAATGCATCTAGGTGTCAGAATCAAAAAAATAGGCAGTCCATCTTTAGGTTTTGGCATATTTTGGATGCAACATTAGGGCGAAAAACGGCCGAAAAGGGGTTGTTTGCTAATGCGAGATTAAGGAAATTGACAAATAGAGACTTTCCACGTGTACAAGAATATAACATTGTTGTCTCCTTTAACCATATGAAGAAATTCTTTTTTTAAGAGAATATGATCTAAAAGCGCCACGAAAGTGATAAAGATTCTTGTATTCAGTGTACAATTGCTTGGTTTGATGCAAAAAAAGATATTTTTGCACACCACACAATGCATATTTTTAAAGTTCCAAGAAGGAAATGATTTTTGAAGATACGAAATATTTTTGGGTTCACGAAATTCCATGGTCATTCGGCGACAGGGTTTACATCAAATCAAAAGTTTCCACGTGTACAAAGAATTTTTATCTATAGATGTTGGCAAAGTTTGTGAATGTTGGTTTCTCGCTTTGAGCATTCTTCTTCTTCTCGATTCTAATGGCTTCTTCTTCTCGTCGTCCTTCCAATTGTGTATCCTCATGTGAGGTTTACAACAGAAGAGAGGATTCTTTATGGAAACCTCTTTCTGTCAAGTTAAATGAATGAGTAACTATGAGTCCTAGTTGTAGAGGTGCCCATAAAGTCAAGCATGCTAAAAGAGACGACACAAGAAACCATTGGAGGGGACGTATTCTTAGTTTTAAATTGAAGAGATGTGGTTGGTTTGCAAGAGTACAACATGTGTACAACACTAAGGATCTTGTTCTAGAAAATCATCTGCAATTCCCTTTATACTGTAAGTGAAGTTTTACAATGCTCTTCTATCATTTCAGTTGTTTTTGTATAACAACATATATGTTTTTGTATTGTAGATATTTTTCCTTCCAATATTCTAGAGTGGCAACCTCTTGAATGTTTAACACGAACATTCAGAGTTCTTCATAAGGAATATGCAGAGCTTATGTATGCAGACAAATCTGCTCAATTTTTCAATAGCATAGAGTTATTTGTCCATTTTGCATATTATCAGGTGCCATTAGGGAGGAGCTCTTATGAAAATCTTATACATTTTCCTACTCCTTGCATCTCTTGATTAGATTGGGATGCTCCAGATCATTCAACAAAAGGTGGAAAAGAAAGCTTGGACTTTGGATAGCCTTGGACTCAAAGGAGAGCTGTCTAGAAGTACTGATTCATCCAGATTTTCAATCTAGGAAGATAATTGTCACTGCAAATTGGAAATTCAAAAATGTAAGGGAGCTCCTAGAATACCTTGATGAGGCATCATCACAGTTCAAATTCTCAATTGATGATGCAATAGTTAACATAAGATCAGAGAAAACATTATCTTGCATAACTTGCCTACCACCCATGGTGATCAAGTTCCAACCCTTTAGATTGTAACAAGTCTCCTTCTTTAAGAAGCTTTTTTTCAAACTTCCATTGATTTTTCTTTGCAAGATGGTGACTAAGAGTGTGACTCATTACATCACTTCAATTATGTCTTTTTATGGACTATATTCATATTGGCATTTTTTTGTTTAATTTCAAGATTCTGAGGAGGTTTCAATGGTGCAATGATTATACAGGAACTTGCATATGACAAAATGGAAAAGATTGGATGACACGACTGATACAAGGGCTATGGGCCATCTGAACTTCTTTGATTGCCTGTATCACTTGCATCAGTCGTGTCATAAAAACTTCTCTATCCTCTTCACATTTAACTTTTCTGTAGGATGGTGACTAAGAATGTGACTAATTACATCACTTCAATTATGTTCTTTTATGGACTACATTCATATTGGCATTTTTTTGTTTAATTTCAAGATTCTGATGAGGTTTCTATTGTGCAATGATTATAAAGGAACTTGCATGAGTAAATTCTAGGTGATTCAAGACTATAAACCAAGAAATTCTTACATAATATATCTCCCCTTTTAGAACCTTTTTCCATACTTCCATTGATTTTCCTTTGCAGGATGGTAACTAAGAATGTGACTCATTACATCACTTCAATTATGGCTTTTATGGACTATATTCATATTGGCAATTTTTTTGTTTAATTTCAACATTTTGATGAGGTCTCAATGGTGCAATGATTATACAAGAACTTGCATATGACAAAATGGATGGTATGACAAAATGGATGGTATGAAAAAATGGATGGTATGACAAAATGGAAAAGATTGGATGACACGACCGATACAAGCGATACGAGCCATCTGAAATTCTCTGATTGCCCCTATTGCTTGCATCGGTCGTGTCATAAAAACTTCTCTATCCTCTTCACATTTAACTGTTCAACAAGAATAAAGCAAAAAGCACACAAAATAGACATTTTGATGATAGGACCAATTCAATTTTGCTTGAACCATG
The DNA here is from genome assembly GCA_020310875.1 of Ceratopteris richardii. Lineage (NCBI taxonomy): Eukaryota > Viridiplantae > Streptophyta > Polypodiopsida > Polypodiales > Pteridaceae > Ceratopteris > Ceratopteris richardii. Next base: position 154,074 of record MU260237.1, on the reverse strand, counting down.
CAATGAAGTTACTTTTGCTTAGTTCTCAAGAGGATCAATTCAACATTACATTACTGAAGGCATATAAATATAGTTACAATGACCATCTTCCAGATGAAGACTGACATACTTACATACAATTTGTACATCAATAAATCTTCCAGCATATGTTGGTTACACATTAGATTACAATCTTACATTCCAAAAATATAATGTTTCACCCTTCTTTTCTGTCCTTTTTGGAGCCCTCACCTCTACTCTTAATCTTTGGCCCATGCTTCAATGGGAAGTGAATAGGAAACCCTTTCTTCTTTTTTTTAGACTTCTTTTTATGTGGTGTGGTGGTGGAGGTGAGTCTTGATCATAAGGGCATATTTCATGTTTCATAATGGCATTTATTGCTCTCTCCACGCATCAGGATAGTCTGACAAGTTTAACTCAGGATTGTAAAACCTGCTCTCCAAGAACCTTACTGCATTTTCAATCACTCTCCAGCCATATGAGGTGCTGTCTTTCTGTAATGGCACACGTATTTGAATGTATCCAAACCTTTGTTCTTCATTCAATTTAGGAATTCCTAGAATGTTTTGAGCAATATGCATTTTGAGAAGCTTAGCAGCACTACAAGGTAAACTTAAATTCAAAATAGATGGCAAGGCTTTAAAATAGAACACAACAAAACATATGGCAAGGCTTACGCTTCGGAGTTCCCATGTTGTGATTGGAGATAATTCCTTGCTGTCTTCTTTGTCCTAGCCATAACGTACAAAAAAAAATATTATTATCATCAGATACATAGGACTTTCACTTGAGAGAAACAGATCATGGATCAATAAGGATTAATATTAGGACATGGATCAATTACACAAAAAAGATTACATCCTTCATATTTGCAATGTCTTGTATCCCTTTGGGCAATAAATATGTGTATCTATGTACATTTCATGAGTAATAAGCTTTGAAAAGAAATATATTTAATCCTTCTTGAGTCTTTTGAATGAACTTGGCTCTAGCAAATCTCCTCTATATATGAGGTACTCTTTTCTCCTGTAGCCAACAGTACTTTTAACATCTAACACCCCTACAGCCATTGCATAGCTTGAGTAACAAAGGAAGTAGCGTGCCCTTGAAGCATTGAATCCTGGGGCATATCCAAAAATTCTAAATGTAGTTGTTCTTTCAAGTAGCAAAACTCTGTATGCATTAAAGGGTATTGAAGTAAAACCCATGTATCTTGAAAGAGTCCTCAAGGAGAATAGTGCAAAATCTACCTCTTCACTATACTGCTTATGAATAACACAAAATAATTTTGGATTCAATTTTGGAAGATAGTGGATCACTGAATGAATATCCATCTTTGTCTTTCCTTTCTCCTCTATGGTTTTCCTTGTTCCCTTCCCCCTGCCAATGTAGTTGTCTTCATCCAATATAGATAGCTGTGGAAAAAATTGAAAGCCTAGGTCAGAAAAAGTCCAAGGAAACTTTTAAAGTCATAGAAATAAATGGAAACACAAGCAGAAACAAAGCATGAGACATGACCGATCCAAGCGATTAGGGTCATTAGAGAATATCGGATGGGCCTAATCGCTTGCATCGGTCATGTTTGATTTCTCATCCTTAACTTTATAGAAACATATAATTAATGTTGAAAATAATATTTATACACATGGAGCATTCATTCATATAGCTATAAATATGATACTTGATTGGACACGACCAATTCAAGCGATTAGGCCCATCAAGGAAGCTTGGATGGTCCTAATCGCTTGAATTGGTCATCTCCAAAGGAGGTCATATTGAATCTTAGATTGCATGTGAACTTTTGTATCTTATTATTGGTTAAGAATCTGGATAATGTTACCATTGCGTCCGGAACGTGCCAAAACCCTAAGATTGACTATCTATTTGCAAGATTTCGATACCCAGAGGTCTTGATAAGACTGTTTCTATTGATTTCCAGACACGACCGATGCGAGCGATTAGGCCCATCCAACATTTCCAGATGAGCTTAATCGCTTGCATTGGTTGTGTCCTAGATTCATGCATAAATAGGCTCATCAAGACCTCTTGATATCAGAATCATGCAAATAGACAGTCAATCTTAGGGTTTTGCACGTTCCGGATGCAATGGTTGCATTAGTTTCTTGAAATTCTGAGCCAATAGTAAGATAGGGAAGTTCACGACCGATGCAAGCGAAATAAGCTAGTCAAAGGTGGGTCAAACGCATGTAATCGATTGTATCAGTCGTATTGTGTATGAAGCACAAGTATGCATGGGTGATGAAGAGAGAAATTCTATGAAGATTGAAAATGTGAAATGGTGAAGGGGACTCGTATTTATAGTCGAGGAGGATCGGGTAATGGTCACATGACATGGACCAATAAGCGAGTGCCACATGGCAAAAGGACGTTGGGAATCACAACGGCTAGATGATGTGGCCCACTCAAATGATGCCACGTGGCATTGTACATTGGGATTCGCAACGGCTAGATGACATGAACCAATCACACACTGCCATGTTTCACCAATGGTCAACTCATTCTAGAGACCTATTTAAGCTCCTTTACTCACTTATTTTTCATTTTTTTGTGAACTCATTGCTACCAGCGACTTGCCATTGTCTTCGAGTTTTTACATGCTTTTCATAACTTTCCATAGACCACATTTTGTGTGAGGGTATAGGGTCATCATGATCAATTATTTTACAACACGATCGATACAAGCTATTAGGGACATTCGGGGATTTCCAGATGACCCTAATCGCTTGCATCGGTCATGTTTCTTGAGTGCTTTGTGAAAGCTTTTTTAATTAGTTTTTCTCCTTTTTAAATTTGTTCCAAGCTTTTAAACTCTTTTTTGTGCAAGTTAACACGACCAATACAAGGGATTAGGGACATCTGAGGATTTCGAGATGACCCTAATCACTTGCATCGGTCGTGTTTCTTGAGTGCTTTGTGAGAGCTTTTTTACATTAGTTTTTTTGCTTTTTAAATTTCTTCCAAGCTCTTAAAATATTTTTTTAAATTCCTCTTCTTTGGCCTAGCCATAATCCTCGGATGTCCCTAATCACTTCATACTCAATACAATCGATGTAAGCGATACATGCGTTTGACCTAGCCATAATCCTCGGATGTCCCTAATCACTTCATACTCAATACAATCGACTTACATCGATTGCATGCATTTGACCGGCCTTTGACTAGCTTATTTCACTTGCATCGGTCGTGAACTTCCCTATCTTACTATTGGCTCAGAATTTCAAGAAACTAATGCTACCATTGTATCCGGAACGTGCCAAAACCCTAAGATTGAATGTCTATTTGCATGATTCTAATATCGAGAGGTCTTGATGAGCCTATTTGTGCATGAATCTAGGACACGACCAATGCAAGCGATTAGGCTCATCTAGAAATGTTGGATAGGCATAATCGCTTGCATCGGTCGTGTCTGGAAATCAATACAAAAAGCCTTATCAAGACCTCTGGGTATCGAAATCATGCAAGTAGACAGTCAATCTTAGGGTTCTAGCACATTCAAGACGCAATGGTGGCATTATTTTCTCCAAATTCTTAACCAATAATAAGATACAAAAATTCACATGCAATCTAAGCTTCAAGATGACCTCCTTTGGACACGACCAATTCAAGCGATTAGGACCGATGCAAGCAATTAGGCCCATCCAATATTCTCTGATGACCCTAATCGCTTGGATTGGTTGTGTCTCATGCTTTGTTTCTGCTTGTGTTTCCAGTTATTTCTATGACTTTAAAAGTTTCCTTTGACTTTTTCTGACCTAGATTTTCAAATTTTTCCATAGTTATCTATATTGGATGAAGAAAACTACATTGGCAGGGGGAAGGGAACAAGGAAAACCATAGAGGAGAAAGGAAAGACAAAGACAAATATTCATTCAATTATCCACTATCTTCCAAAATTGAATCCAAAATTATTTTGTATTATTCATAAACAATATAGTGAAGAGGCAGATTTTGCACTATTCTCCTTGAGGACCCTTTCAAGATACATGGGTTTTACTTCAATACCCTTTAATGCATACATAGTTTTGCTACTTGAAAGAACAGTTACATTTAGAATTTTTGGATATGCCCTAGGATTCAATGCTTCAAGGGCAGGCTACTTCCTTTGTTACTCAAGCTATGCAATGGTTGCAGGGGTGTCAGATGTTAAAAGTATTGTTGGCTACAGGAGAAAAGAGTAACTCAGATATAGAGGAGATTTGCTAGAGCCAAGTTCATTCAAAAGACTTAAGAAGGATTAAATATGTTTCTTTTCAAAGCTTATTACTCATGAAATGTACATAGATACACATATTTATTGCCCAAAGGGATACAAGACATTGCAAATATGAAGGATGTAAGTTTTTTTGTGTAATTGATCAATGCTTTAAGGGCAGGCTACTTCCTTTGTTACTCAAGCTATGCAATGGCTGCAGGGGTGTCAGATGTTAAAAGTATTGTTGGCTACAGGAGAGAAGAGTAACTCAGATATAGACGAGATTTGCTAGAGCCAAGTTCATTCAAACGACTTAAGAAGGATTAAATATGTTTCTTTTCAAAGCTTATTACTCATGAAATGTACATAGATACACATATTTATTGCCCAAAGGGATACAAGACATTGCAAATATGAAGGATGTAAGTTTTTTTGTGTAATTGATCCATCTCGTAATATTAATCCTTATTGATCCATGATCTGTTTTTCTCTAGTGAAAGTCCTATTTATATGATGATAATATTTTCATGAGATGTACATACATCATGACAATAATCTTTTTTTTTTGTAGGTTATGGCTAGGACAAAGAAGACAGCAAGGAATTCTCTCCAATCACAATATGGAAACTCCGAAGTGTAAGCCTTGCCATACATTTTGTTTTGTTCTATTTTAAAGCCTTGCCATCCATTTTAAATTTAAGTTTACCTTGCAGTGCTGCTAAGGTTCTCAAAATGCATATTGATCAAAACATTCTAGGAATTCCTAAATTGAATGAAGAACAAAGGTTTGGATACATTCAAATACATCTGCCATTACAGAAAGACAACACCTCATGTGGCTAGAGAGTGATTGCAAATGCAGTAAGGTTCTTGGGAAGCAGGTTTTACAATCCTGAGTTAAACTTGTCAGACTATCTAGATGCTTGGGTCTTGTTGATCAAGGAGAGAGCAATAAATGCCATTATGAAACATGCAATATGCCCTTATGATCCAAACTCATCTCCACCACCACACCACATAAAAAGAAGTCTAAAGAAAAGAATAAAGGGTTTCCTATTCACTCCCCATTGAAGCATGGGCCAAAGAATAAGAGTAGAGATGAGGGCTCCAAAAAGGACATAAAAGAAGGGTGAAACATTATATTTTTGGAATGTAAGATTGTAATCTAATGTGTAACCAACATATGTTGGAAGATTTATTGATGTACAAATTGTATGTAATTATGCCAGTCTTCATCTGGAAGATGGTCATTGTAACTATATTTATATGCCTTGAGTAATGTAATGTTGAATTGATCCTCTTGACAACTAAGAAAAAGTAACTTCATTGCATGGTTCAAGCAAAATTGAATTGGTCTTATCATGTTGAAAAGTTATTCATGTTGAAAAGTTAAATGTGTGAAGATGATAGAGAAGTTTTTATGACACGACCGATGCAAGCGATACGGGCAATCGGAGAATTTCGGATGGCTCGTATCGTTTGTATCGGTCATGTCCTCCAATCTTTTCCATTTTTTCATACCATCCATTTTGTCATATGCAAGTTCCTGTATAATCATTGCACCATTGAAACCTCATCAAAATGTTGAAATTAAATAAAAAAATTACCAATATGAATATAGTCCATAAAAAGCCATAAATGAAGTGATGTAATGAGTCAGATTCTTAGTTAGGATCCTGCAAAGGAAAATCAATGGAAGTATGGAAAAAAGTTCTATAAGGGGAGATATATTATGTAAGAATTTCTTGGTTTATATTCTTGAATCACCTAGAATTTACTCATGCAAGTTCCTTTATAATCATTGCACAATAGAAAACTCATCAGCATCTTGAAATTAAACAAAAAATGCCAATATGAATGTAGTCCATAAGAAGACATAATTGAAGTTATGTAATCAGTCACATTCTTAGTCACCATCCTATAGAAAAGTTAAATGTGAAGAGGATAGAGAAGTTTTTATGACACGACTCATGCAAGCGATACGGGCAATCAAAGAATTTCGGATGGCCCATATTGCTTGTATCGGTTGTGTCATCCAATCTTTTCCATTTTGTCATACCATCCATTTTGTCATACCATCCATTTTGTCACATGCAAATATAATCATTGCACCATTGAAACCTCCTCAGAATCTTGAAATTAAAAAAAATGCCAATATGAATATAGTCCATAAAAAGACATAATTGAAGTGATGTAACCAGTCACATTCTTAGTCACCATCATGCAAAGATAAATCAATGGAAGTTTGAAAAAAAGCTCCTTAAAGAAGGAGAGTTATTACAATCTAAAGGGTTGGAACTTGATCACCCTGGGTGGCAGGCAAGTTATGCAAGATAATGTTTTCTCTAATCTAATGTTAACTATTGCATCATCAATTGAGAATCTGAACTCTGATGATGCCTCATTAAGGTATTCTAGGAGCTCCCTTACATTTCTGAATTTCCAACTTGTAGTGACAATTATTTCCCTAGATTGAAAATCTGGATGAATCAGTACTTTTGGACAGCTCTCCTCTGAGGCCAAGCTATCCAAATTCCAAGATCTTTTGTACAGTACCTGTATTTTGTAGAAGCTTTGGATCTTTTCTTAGATGAACATCGCCACCATGAAATCCCATTTCTGAAAGTAGAAATTCACATTTTTTGATGAAAATCCCTCTAATGTAGTGTGTTTTGTAAATAGTTTATGTATTGTAGATAATTCCTTGAAATCTCCTAGAGCCTTGAACGATAGCCTTGTAAACCATCCTTACCATCTCCTACAAATCTAATTAGATCATGAAGATTATGAAAAGGGGGATACCTTCCAGTTTATGGATCAATTGGATAAACAAATCCATCTGCCCATATCTCGATATGTTTTTTGCCTTCTTTCTGCAATCCATCGACTTTAGAATGTTGAAGAGCCCTTCGGCATACCTTTCTTGTCATTGCATACTCATGACTAACTGCAATGTTGATATGGAACTTATCACAATGATTTTGGCTGGTTGACAACTGAGTGAGAGTGTTTGGGTTGAGGTTATCCATGGTCTACTACGAAGAGTGACACGAAAGTGTCTAAAATGACATGAAAGAGAGAAACAAGTTTGCTATGGAAAGTAGAGTAAAAAAAGTGCAAAACGTCATAAGCACACATTATATAGGTCCGTGAACAAGAGGAAAATTCAAATTTTCATGAATGCCCGATGAGCACAAACTTCGAGGCATAAGATATCACACATACTTTTCATGATTATCACATGAGTATCTCTCTCTTCAAAATTTGCACAAGATACGTTTTAAATGCGCTTACATGGAATTTTTTAAAATGATTTGACAAGTTTAATCCAGATTAAGCACAACTAATTGAAATCCTTACACAGCCCTTTTTGGCCGTTTTTTGCCCTAATGATGCAAGCATTACTTTCTCCAAATTATGAAGCAATCATGAGATATAGAAATTCACATGGAATCTAAAGAGATGGTTTTCCTTTGTCCATGGCATCACCTCCCCCTCAAACGATGAGTTCCATAAGGAGTTGTCATGTTCTTTGGTCTCGACTTCATTGGATTTTTCTTTTGAAATTCTTTAACCTTGATTAGTGCTCTTTGAAGGTTTTTTAAAGGTTCCCAAGTACGATCACTGATTTCATACCCTTTCCAATGATCAAGGTACTCCAATCTTCCTCGGGATGTTCTCGAATCTAGAACATGCTCAACTTCAAATTCTTCATGATCATCAATCTTAATAGGTGGTGAAGGACTAGGTCTCTCTCTCCTCAATGTTGAAATATGGTATGGTTCCAACATGGACACATGGAAAATTGGATCTATTCTCATGGACTTGGTAATTGGAGCTTGAAATTGACTGGATTAATCTTAGCCAAGATGGTGAACGGATGAAATCTCTTATGATCTAGCCTTACACAAGGCCTTGATGTCTGCAAATTGTTTTTTGGTAACCCAGTATTATCCCTAATGTGATAGGATGGATTATGAACATGACGCTTATCTGCATAGTACTTATATTGTTCTTGAGTTCTATGAATCAATCTCTTCCATGCGTTCTTTGTGAATATCGATGAGGTAATGGGAGGACTTCTAGATATTCTCATATTGTATATTTTGTCGACTATTTTGTATCTCCCAACTATGTCTATCTATGCTGACTCCCCTTGTAAAATCTATATAAGCATGGCCTAGGTTGAGCTTTACATAGCATTGCATGCTACTAAGCCCTTCATCTAGAGTCTCTCTAGATCGCCATCTAAGCTCCACATTGGGAGCACACAAATGGACAACACCATCATTGTAAGTACACTACACTTGGCAATCTAAGAATTTGAGTTCTCTATCTCTCAGTCTACATATATCTTTGTCTACATTTTTCTCTCAACTCTATGTACTAGTCTATTCCACTGTGTTGTTATTTTATTACATGGTATCAGAGCTCACGAGGCTCTAAGTGGTGTAGAAGTGAAAATGCAGAGGTTTCAATGGCAAACGAGAGAAGATGTCAATCGGTACGTCATCATCTACAACTAGGAATCAAGGTGGTTCATCAATAGGAGTAGGTGGAGCAGATACAAGAGCAGCCATGATGCTGGTCATCACAATGTTGCAGATACGACCAATAGCCTTTACAGAAGGTTAACTTGAATGTACAAAATACACCCTGTGGAATTTTAAGATCACTTCTATTCTTGCTTCATATGAGCTTTTGGTGACTATTCTTGGGAATGATCATGATCCCCAAGAAACACCTCTTGGTCGATTGATTCCTCTTGATGTTGATCTTTTACATGCTTGGAAACATAAAAATGTAGATGCACTCCTTGCTCTAGTTACAAGTACTACTGATAGTGTTCTGACTCTCATTCAACATAGTACCAAGGTGTGTGAAGCATGGAACATATTGAGAAATCAATATGAAACTCGCAATCAAAAACATATTCAAAACTTGGAAAAGAAGCTAGCAGTAGAACGGTTTGTTGATGGGAAGACTGTAGAGGTGTTTATCACTCACATAAAGAATCTACGAGATGAAATTGTGGGTGCACATGTACAAAACTCAAGTGAGGAGCTAGCTCAGTGTTGTCTTCGAATCTATCCACCTAATTTTGATGGTTTGGTAACTGCTCTTAATACTCAAATCAAACCTCAACCACTAACTTTTGAAGAATTCACTGCCTTATAGAGGAGTTGCGGCTCAAGGCGAGTGGTGGTAGCAAAGTAGATGTTGCATTCACAACAAATGCCAAAGGAGGTAATGTTGACTCTTCAAAAGATGGAGATAAAAAGAAGAATGACAAAAAGAAGTCAAGGGAGAGTGTTTCCACTGCAAGAAGAAAGGATACAGAATCCAAGATTATCGCATCAAGAAGGCAGAAGAGAAGAATGGCTCTTCAAAAGATGGCAAGGGCAAGGAGTCTACCTACACAGCAAAAACAGAGCTTGAGTTATTTGTTACGATAGAGGAGGTATGCTCCTCAGTTGAAGATTCAAGAATGGATGACTCATGTGTATTGGACAGCGGTGCATGTGGTCACATGAAAAGCAGAAAAGACCTTTAGAGTTACTTATAGCCTCTAAAGGAACCCATCACAGTAATAGGCAACAATGCATGATTTCCTACAAAGGGCGAAGGTATGATTTCTTTCATTAACTCTAATGGGGATGTTAAAAAGCTTTCGAATGTGTTGTATGCTCCACAAATAAAAACAAATCTACTTTCAATAGCTTCTGTAATTGATCAAGGTCATCAAGTATCTTTAAGTAAGACACAGCTACGATTATGGACAGTAACAATGGCATTGTTGGGACTGGCATAAGGAGGAACAACATGTATGAGTTGTGTGCTCTTACAGCCACTACAAGTGTGGGCACAAGTAAGCTATGGCATGAGAGATTTAGCCACGTCGAATACCCTATACTGAAGGAGATGCGTCGCAGAGGTATGGTTGCATACCTCCCATCGATTGCAAAAATGAAGGAACCAAGTGAAGCTTGCATGATGGGCAAGCACTAGAGGAAGGCATTTCCACAAGAAAGCAAGAACAGGGCAAGCTATCCTCTAGAGTTGGTGCATGCTAAGTTGTGTGGAAAAATGCCTACACAAGCCTTGGGCGGATCTTCTTACTTCATGTTACTTGTTGATGACTATAGCAGGAAGATATGGGTGTAGTTTCTTTGCAATAAGGCTCAAGCTTTTGGTAAGTTTAAAGAATGGCTTCAGCTTGTTGAAACTAAAACAGGGAAGAAGATGAAGAAATTCAAGATAAATGGCAGTGGTGAGTTCACGTCAACATAGTCTGAAGATTTTTGCAAGAGTAAAGGAATCAAGCATCAACTCACAGTGGCACATAGCCCTCAATAGAATGGTGTTGCAAAATGTCGGACTGGAGATGGCAAGGTGCATGTTGAAGGGAAAGGGTTTGCCTAATCAATTTTGAGTAGATTTTTTTCAACATTACTTTCTACATCTTGAATTGAAGCTACACCAAGGCACTTGATGGAGAGACTCCACAAGAAGCCTACATTGGTCAAAAAACCTTATGTTTCCCATTTCAAAGTGTTTAATTTGGAAGTGAATATTATGTACATGTTCTAGATAGGGAGAGAAACAACCTTCAAGCAAAGAGCATCAAATGTATCTTCCTAGGGTACAACAAAGATAAGAAGGCTTATAAGCTTTATGACCCTGAGGCTAAGAAGATTATGGTGAGTTGTGATTGGTGTTTAAGGAGGATCCGCCACATGTAGTGGAGGAGGAAAACAGAGCTTCCACTTTATCATAAGGCAAAGGGGCAATCCACTATGAACCTAGCCCAAGAGCTATCACTTCTATACAAGAGAAGGAAGCATCATTTTCATATGATGAGTATGAAAGTCGACAACTTGTCATCACCCATGTGCAAAAGCCATTGCTATGTTGGGTGAGGCAGCTCGATGATTCTTCAAAACCCATCCCACAGTCACTAGAACAAGTTGCACATGGATGGCAATGTGGACGAGGCACTCCATGATCTGAATTGGAGGGTTTCCATGCAAATAGAACACAACAATATCATGAAGAATGGAACTTGGGAGCTAGTGGATCGACCCCCTAAGCATAAAGTCATTGGCACCAAGTGGGTCTCGAAGCTAAAGTATGGTATTCTGGAAAAGTACAAAGCAAGGCTTGTTGCATAAGGTTACTCATAAGCTGAAGGCACTGACGTTTGTGAATCGTTTGCCCCAACTACAAGGATGACTACTATCCGAGTAGTACTAGGTGTGGCTGCACATAAGCATTGGCTAGTTTATCACATGCATGTCAAATCAGCGTTCCTTAATGGAGACCTCACAGAGGAGGTATATGTGTCTCAACCACTAGGGTTTGATGCTCCCCATTCAGAGAACAAGGTATGTAAGCTGAAGAAGGCATTATATGTGCTAAAACAAGCCCCTAGAGCATGGTACTACTGGATAGATAAGTATCTCTTGGATCTAGGTTTCAAAAGATGTGCTTCTGATGCTAACTCGTATGTTCACAAGAGAGGAGGGAAGAAAATTGTGCTTGTACTCTATGTAGATGACCTTGTGATTATAGGAAATGATGATGCTCTTCTTCAACAAATGAAAGATGACCTGAGTTCAGAATTTGAAATGATAGACTTGAGCTCAATGCATTATAGCTTAGGCCTTGAAGTTTGGCAAAAACTGTGGAAGATTTCATCTCGCAACAAAAGTATGCAAGACAGATATTGAATGCATTCAACATGGAGGATTGCAAGGAAATTTCTATACCTATGGAGGTCAACACAAAATTATCTATTGAAGATACTTTGCATCCAGTAGATATTGGAAGATATAGTAAATTAGTTGGAAGTCTCATCTACTTGTGCAATAGCAAACCAAATATCTCTTATGTTGTTGGAGTAGTAAGTAGGTTATCTAATAAGCCTTGCCAAACTCATTGGAAGGCGAGCATGCACATACTTAGGTATGTGAAAGGAACCAATGACTATGGTATTCTTTATGAAGAAGGATCATCTCTAGTCTGATATTGTGACCCAAATTCGACAAGAGATATTGATACCAAAAAATCAGTTTTTGGATCTTGCCTTTCTTTAGGATCAAGGATTTTCTCTTGGGCGAGTAAGAAGCCACAAACTATAGCATTATCTTTTACTGAAGCTGAGTACAAAGTTACATGTGTTGCAGCATGTGAAGTAGGATGGTTGAGGAGGATCTTATGGCACATAGCAATACAATGGCAAGAGGCTACAGAGTTGAAGTGTGATAACCAAAGTTGCATGGACATCACAAAGAATCCTATTTTCGATGCATGTACCAAGCACATAGAAATTCAATATCAAAATGTGCATGAGTTGACTGAGGACGGGGTCTTGGAGATAAGATATTGTCCAACAGAAGAAAATGAAGTAAATCTTCACCAAGGCTCTTGGGAGAGAGCAACTTCATCGACACTTTCCAAAGCTAGGAATTAGACCAAGAAAGTAGTTCACCGCAGGATGGACATTGAGGGGGGGTGTTAGATATGCTCAATACTCCACCCTTAAGTGACCACAAATGATCCATGGTGCTCCAAGTTGTAAGGCCCCCATTATGAGGAGAAGCCATCGTGAGAGCCCAAACTTTTGTGGAACCCTAACTTCTAAGTTAGATGAGGTATATGTATGACCGTTGATGGACGTAGATTATCTTTGTGAGGCTATCCATTAGGTTAGGTATGACATAAAGTTTTGGGCCATTGGGTTTCCATTCAAGGCAAAAGTAAAGGCCCTATGGTGTCATGCAGTTTCCCATAAAACCTTAATGGGAGGAGTGCAGAGGGTGGCTTGCTCCCTTCTATAGGCTCTAACGGGCCTATCCCCCCGGCCCATAGGGTCGAGACGATATGACCTTTGGTCATGAAGATATTGTCGGATTGTATATTTTGTCGAATATTTTGTATCTCTTGACTTCATTTATCTATATCAACTCCCCTTGTAAAAGCTATATAAGCATGGCCTAGGTTGAGCTTTACATAGCATTGCATACTAGTAAACCCTTCATCTACCATCCAAGCTCCACATTCGGAGCACATGAGTGGACAGCACCATCGTTGTAATTGCATTACATTTGGCAATCCAAGAATTTGAGTTCTCTATCTCTAAATCTATGTCTATCTTTGTCTTCATTTTTCTCTCAACTTCATCTACTAATCTATTTTGTTGTGTTGGTATTTTCTTATGGCCATCCCATCTATAATAAGCATACTTATCATTCCAATGTGATTCGATGTCATGATGGGTCAACAATAGAATTGGGCTCTTTTTAAGCTCGAAAACAAGCCAACATACTAGAAAGATATGCAGAACAACTTGGTAGGGTGGCCTATGGCAATAAACAAGTTCCTTCTTTCCTCGATTATTTACTTTCTTTCTTGTTGGAGACTGAAGGATTAAGAGATTATCAAATTGGAAAGAATTTGCAAAAATTTCTTTGGACAAGAGACACTAATAGAAGGACCATCCCCAATATTAAATGGACTACTTGCATAAGCCAAAAAGATCAAGGTGGTTTGGGTATTTTGGACATTGAAGGAATGGCAAATAAACTGGTGACCAAATGGATTATTAAAGCATGGAATAACAATGATGCCTCTTGGGCCAAACCGATTTTTAGAAATAAGAGAGCTCTTAAGCTTGTGGGCCTTCCACCATGGAAGGGTCTAGATCTTCTCACTCTTTTGTTTTCCCCTACCAAGTGTCTCCCAAAGGCATGGAGTAACAATGATGCCTCTTGGGCCAAACTGGGTTTTAGAAACAAGAGAGCTCTTAAGCTTGTGGACCTTCCACTATGGAAGGGTCTAAATCTTCTCACTCTTTTGTTCTCCCCTACCAAGTGTCTCCCAAAGGCTCGAGCTCACTATGCTCCCTATGGAAGAGTTGGAGCAAGGTAATACAATTTGTCAAGATCAATGAAGATTAGAAATGGGCTGCCAATTTAGACAAAATGATTCAATATGATTCCCTATCAAGGGCATCACAAGTGTTCAATCTTAGACCCTCCAAAAAGCTAGGAAGCTTTGGAACAAAGGTTTTCATCTATGGAAGCATCTTTGGAATCACAAACGTGCCAATGGAATAGATTGAGGACATTAACACAGCCATGAGAAGACTATGAAAAATGGTCCTTGTTGTAGAGCATATTCAATACTTGGGAGTGCTCAAGGACTCGCCTCCTTATAGGGCATGAGTCCCCTCCCCTTGAGGGTCTTAGATGTCACAGCGGCAATAGCCTTAATAGAATTCCAAGATTCAAGAAGGATGTGGACTTTCGTGTCACATTAAAGAAGACGATATTTTAATTGGTCGAGTTTTAGGTGAGATTTCAAGTTCCAATTCCTTTGGCATCCCCTCATTGAGGTTAAAAAATCAATGCTTGTGTGGCAAATCCTCCACCAAGGTATTTGGACAAATGTAAAAGCTAAGAAAAATTGCAATGCCCCTCCATGGTGTAAACAATGCCTCATGATAGATAGTGAGGACTTGGAATACCTCTTCTTTTCTTGTTGCATGTCAATGTCAATTTGGTGGGCTGTTAGGAGGATCATGTTGCAAAGACAAATCAACTAAAAGCACCCGTTATTGGGTGAGGCTGCTGCTTGTTTCTCATCCCTATGGAATGCTATAAGAGGTGAGACCGTTTGGATGATCTCAAAAGAGGTGTGCAATCAACTTTGATAGCCCTCCTAAGGAATGATCATCAAAAAATATATTTCCCATTAAGGCAAAAGAATCTTCAATTGTAATAAGCCCCCACCTTTCAAACACCATAGAGTGTCTCTAGTTGAGAACAAAACGCAAGTGGGCCTGCCATGAAGGGGATAAAAGGGTAATCAACCTCCTTTGTAATGTGTTCTAGCAAGTTTTAAGCAATCCATGCTTTGTGGCTTTCGAAGAATCCTTTGGGTGCAAAACTGGATCACTATTGCCAATCTTCCTTTTGGAATAAAAACAGCCTGTTCACTTGTTCACGACTTAGTGACCTCTGCAACTTTCTTCCACTATTCATAACATGCCTGCCATCTGACGATTGTATTGCCGAACTTCCTTTTGAAATAAAAACAGTCTGTTTGCGACTTGAAGACCTCTTGTTACTTTCTGTTCGCGACTTAAAGACCTCTGTTACTTTCTTCCACTATTTATGACATTCCTGTCATCTGACGATTATTTACGCATCATGAGACACTGGATTAGTATTCTAATTTGTCAGCCTAGCAAAAAGCTACCGACCAATCGCCATTCGTATCATCTGCCACTCGAGGAAACTCTAATGGAGCTCATTCTCTAAATAGCTTCCCTTGTCATATCGCATCTTGCTTACTACAAATATATCCATAATCCTCCACCCATCTTGTAACTTCACAACGTCTTCCCACCAACTATCAAGTTGCTCGCTATTATTTAATCAGTTAACTCTGTTAATAAAGCAATTTGCTCACTACCAACCACACCATATCATCTTTCCGTCCCTAGAAAGTACAATGAAATATCAGGCGAGAGCTTTCCCGCCGATGATTCTCAGGCGGAGAGAGCTTACTCGATGATCTTGCTCATTCAAGAACAGAGAAAAAAAATCATGCTAATCATGGTAGAAACCAATCCGCAAATACCCTTATCACAAGTACGATTAGCGACACGAAATAATATATTACCTGTAGCTCTGGACGGCAGCTCTGATAAACCGCTGACATGCGAGCGAAGGAGAGATTGAATCATGTTTTTGTATCAGAGCATGTAGCCAAGGTAGACGACGTTCAGATTTTGCACATCCCGCTCTAATTTAACGCATAAATCCCCGGGAAAATATGTATGATCTTTCATGTAGATGTGTGAGGGACGTACAAACAGACAGCTTCATTTCATTAAAAATTTTTCAACTTAAAACTTTAAAGTCCAGCTTCTGGGAATATTCTAATATACATTGAAATTGAAGTGCTTTCCTCCGTTCAAACACGACATATTGAAAGCTGGTACTTTCGGCATAGAAGTGGTACACCAGGTGATGAATACACCGGTTGATCAAGACACTTTGAAATATCCAGTTTAGCATAGGGAGTCACACATGGCTTCATGTTGCAAATGAAGCAATGGAGGGAAAGAAAGGAAGTCTGGACATGGAACATAATTGCAGTTCTTGTGAGGTGATCGTTTCTATCAAAGAACAGTGAAAATCAACATAATTAGGGGGGATACAGAAAGCAAGGTGCCATTTACAGGTGGTAATTTGCAGGGGAGAGCTTCGGGCCGTTGACAAGATGAAGATGAAGGTGGACGGAGGGTTATTGTTTAACAGAATAAAGTACCTCATAAAGTAGAACGTATGAGAAAATCCATCAGTAGTTCTTGGGCTTACGCCAGAGAGAGGCAAGACGACGCCTTGCAGGACCATCCTTCCAAGCACTCGAGGAGAGGGGACAAGAGCAGGCCATCAGATATGGCGTCGAACACAACCTCGAAGTCCTGCCCAGGGGACTGCGTGCGTGTGCCTGCAAGAAGCTTCGTGCCCAACTGCCCTCGAACGAATTGATAGATCGGGAAGGACCTGCATTCCTCAATCATGTTGCCGATGGCGGAGCTCCCCTTGTCGAAGTTGGCACGGACATTAACAAGCTCAGCAGGCAATTGGCAGCGGAGTTCATCCTCGAAAAGGGGGATCCTAGCCATGACGGAGGTTGCTTCATCTCTTTCATCAGCAGGGTTCCGAAGGGCGTGTTCCACCAACACTTGACGGAGGCGTTGCATCAGAGGATACCCGGGGCTAGTAGGATCGTCAGCGTACGTGAAGACATGCTCTTTCTCGACTACATGCAGCAGTTCCTTCTCGCAGAATCGAGCCGCCAGCAACACGCCGTTGCCGCCCGTTGTCAGCGTCTTCTTCGCCGCTTGCGACACCACCTGCTTCACTGCAGCCTGAAGGTTCTCTTCCAGGTGGCGCAAATCAATGGCCTGGCAGAGGCCGACAAGATAAGTTGCACTCATCAACTTCAGAATTTCCACAGCCTCCGCAGTCTTGCGGGCAGAGATCAACCCCAAAGAATTCACATCCTGGTTATGCTGCTCAGCGCTCTGCACGTGGTTGGTCACGGGATTTGCTAAATACTCGAGCTCTGAGGTGTAAGAAGCCATGGCGATCTCGCCACCCTTTAAACCGTAGTCCAGACTTGGATTAGGACCTGCACTCAGATTTGAAGGCAAGCCATTGTTGTAGAAATCGTTCACCAACTCAGAAAACTGCGCGAACATGAGCTTTCCTATCGCCGCCAGAGCGAGACGTATGTTATCCATAGCTGTGCCTATCGGAGTCCCCTGGAAGTTTCCGCCATGCAGGGCTAAGTCCCTTGCAACATCGATGATGGGGTTATCATTGACAGAGTTGATCTCGCGCTGAATGAGCTGCGTTGCGAATCTGATAACTTCGATTTGAGGACCCAACCACTGGGGCGAGGTCCGTAATGCATATCTGTCCTGCTTCGGCTTCTTCAAGGAGTCAATGCCGTGCAGAGTGCTTGCGGCCTTCACGAGGCCACTGCCTGCCAGAAGATACTCCATCGCGGCAGCGGCCTCGATCTGACCGGGGTGGTGCTTGAGCCTGTGGGTAAGCGGGTCTGTGAACTCCGGCTTGCCTTGCATTACTTCGCAGAACATGGCTGAGGTGACGACGGCCAGTAAAGAAAGGACATGCGAATCGAAACATACCATCGACGCCAATCCGGCCCCCACTGCTGTGCCGTTGACAATGGCGAGCCCTTCCTTCGGCTGCAGCTCGAATGGCTTCTCCACTCCCACCATCTTGAGGGCTTCCGCGCCGGACACCACCTTGCCGTCGCAGGTGACAGCCTTCGAGTTCGGGCGGCCGGTCAAAAGACCCGCCAAGTATGAAAGCGGAACAAGGTCACCAGATGCAGTAATTGTGCCACGCAGAGGCAACAAGGGGGTGATATTGGCGTTGAGAAGCTTCTCAATTGTCTGCAGTATATCCCAACGGATTCCGGAGAAGCCCTGCATGAGAGTGTTGGTGCGGACAAGGACGGCAGCACGAGCCGCTTCGAGAGGCAGCGCATTGCCGGCCGACTTGCCGAAAATACCTGCATTCAGGAACCGGATGAGCTCGCGCTGAAGCTCCACACCTTGGTTGGTACGCCTGTGCGAGGTAGCGCCATAGCCTGTTGTCACTCCATACACGTCGCACCCCTTCATGATCTTGTTCAGCACCCAAAGCGAGCTCTCATCGACTCTCTGCTTTGCCGCCACCTCATCCAGCCTTACAGCCACCTCGGCATTCCGCGCAATGGCAGCCACCTCCGCCACAGTGAGCGTCTTTCCTTCGATTTTCACCTCGCCTGCATTCAAGAAAGTGTTCACCATGCTCTTCACATCCTCCAAGAAGCTACCACTCAGGGCTTTGGCGCATTGGCTCCAGTTGAATGGATCTCGTGCGATATCTCCATCTAAGCAGATTTCCTCCACAGGAGAGGAGGTCATTACGATATGGGCAGGTTTGGCGACAAGGGTAGGGGCCATGATCTCTGCTCCGGCAACCATCTTTCTATTCCTCTCACGCTCTTGCACTTCCAACGCTCCACTCTTTCCTTCCTCCCGTCAGACGCTCTCTTCCTCCCTGAGAGAAAGATCGAAAAGCGATCAAGAAGGTTAGAGAAGAGCTAAGGTTGTGTGAACAAATCAGAGGGGAGGGTGGGCAATATAAGGGAGAGGCCAGGTGAGAAGCGCAAACCTTGGGCGAGAGTTTGTGTGCGCGAGCACTCTTAAGCGTGGCGAGAGAGCGAAGGAAGCGAAGAGAGAGAGAGAGAGAGAGAGAGAGAGAGAGAGACGGGGTGAGTGTGTGTGAAAGAGCGAATGTGTGTGTGGGTGTATGTGGACGACAGAGACGCACATCAGACCATAAGCAAAGGGGAGATACAGCAGCGAGACCGTGTGTATGGACATAGAGACGAAAACATGGGGCATACAGCTTGAGATGGGTAGAGAGGGAGGGAGATTTAGAGAGAGAAGGAGGGAGAAGAAGATGCTTGACGATAGGACAGGGCTCCGAGTGTCCATGAATGTTGAGAGCTCACGAGGAGAATGCCGGCGGTGGGTGTCTCACTTGCAGTTCTCACGTGTGTGGAGAGGAGCAAGGGAGAATCCTTGCGTGGGTATTAATTGAGAGGATTCAAGATGCACAGGCACCCACGCGCTGCGAAACGAAGCGAGAGGAGAGAGAAGAGAGAGGAGAGGAGAGCGAGAGAGAGAGCGAGAGAAGGCAGGCGCGGTATTCACTTCTCCATGCTCACGTTAATCAGCCCGTCGTTGATGTGCTCGCCAAGGCTCAAAGCTTGTGATGAAGGAAAGCTGTCCCTCGTTTCTTTTGAGCTTGGCCCCAATGCACAACACCCAAACTTTAAAGGCACTTGGGAGGCAAAGTTCCTCACGTTACATAACATACTTCTAAGCATCACATATTGGTTCTTAGGTTCCAACCACACAATATATTAATGATCTTAGACAAACATGAAAGAGTTGTGATTGGATTATGGTTCTCCATGCTTTGCATGCATCGGATATAAATTTCATCTTAATTTTAACCTGGAAGTTTTAACATTGAGATCTATTCTTTCGAGTTAGCTTGTAATTTAGAGTACAATGAAAAAAGAACATAACACCCATGGACACCTCAATCTCACAAAATAAAGTTAAAGGTTTAACAACTTCAAACGTAGAGAATGAGAAGGCTCGCTAAGGTAGACTTAAACAACAAGGTAGAAAACTTGAAGGCTCGTTAAAGTAGACAGCGCTAACTAGTAACACCTTTGCTTTTTTTATTAAAGCAATGTTGAAAAGTGATTATTATTATCATTATTATTATTAAATTTAAGTAAACAGAAAGTTAAAAAGTGATTTTTTTCTTATTAAGAGGAAGTTCGACCAAAGTTTAATCTCTCTTGTTTGAACTGATTTAAAGAAGGATTGTACAAGAGAATGGTCATAATACTCATGGGACCTCTATATTCCATAAACCAAAGATTAAATTGCTCGAAGGCAACACTTGGAAAGAACTGCCTTTGTTTTTAATAAAAGCTTGAAAGATGATCTTTTTTTTATTAAAAGAAAGCTTAGCCGAAGCTTAATCTCCATTGCTTGAATTGATTGAAAAAGCTTTTGTACAAGGGAATGGGCATAATACCCATGGGACCCCCATATTTTATAAAGCAAGGGTTAACTAATAACTGGCACAAAGGCAACACTTGGAAAAGACTGCTCAAAAGTAGCTATTTTAATCATGCCCAAAAGTAATACAATGGCCTAAGACCCAAAATTTTCTTCCATAAAAAGGACCCCCACCCCAAAAAATGAAAAACCTAACCAAACAATCTCATATGCGCGAATTTTAAAAAATCTCATACATTGACAAGTTTCTACTTGTAATATGCAACATCAATCACTAATACTCTAGATTTAGCTCATAAAGGCGATAAACACAACTCCGTTTAAAAATTACGATGTACAATTTGTTTCGGGTATTTCTTGCGTGTGTGTATCAAGGAGTAGTTATTTGTAGCATGAGATGAAACGGCAAGTTCTCATTACACCAAAATTCACTAATCTAAACGTGATACGGAAATGTCATGATGGTCCAATACAACAACAAAGAACCACACTAACATGTGATACGAAAATGTCATGATGGTCGAATACACATTAGTATATCATTATCTATTAGCATAACTGAGAACATAAGGTCTTAGCTAGCGTGGTGCACATGTTGGTGAAGGTTCCAGTTCAAGTGGTGCACAGGTCGAGATTGAATGCACAGGTGGCTGATGGTGAAATCGTAGTGTGTTTCTTCTTGGATTTTGGTTAAGTTGGAGAAGAAGTAATCCAGTTAGTTTTTGTTTGTTTTTGCCTCTATTTCGACCCTTGTTTCCTCGCTGATCCGGAACAATGTAGCTCACCCTCAGTCTCTGTGCTCCCTCGTGGTGGATTCCATCCCATCAGACGTCACCCCTCTGATGATCTCTTTGTGCAAGGGTTTTGTGGTGGCAAAGCAAGAAGAGCTAATGAAAACTTGTCTGATCAGACAAGTATTTGGCCCTAGGCCCCCTCTAGAAAATGTGAGAATTTGGCTACGCAAGGAGTGGTTCCCGCGTGGTCTTATTGTGTGCAAATGTCAATTCCTGTCGGCGAATCACCTGCTTCTAGTGTTTGAGAATGAAGAGATGGCCTTCCAAGCCCTACAAGCTGGTTCATGGGAAGTGGGCTAGTCCACCTTATGTCTATTTAAGTGGACCCCAGACTTTGTTCCAGCAGGTCAAAGCCTCTTTGATACCTGCTATGGGTGGAGCTTCCCAATCTATCGTATTTTCTGTATGGATTTCTTCAAGAAAAATAAAACGTTTCACCGATCGGTCGCCCGATGGCTTCAAGAGAGGATGTTGGGGGGTTAATCTACGGTGGAACTCAATATTCTTTCAATATGCGATGGCACCCACAAATCTGCATTGAAATAGACTTGAACCAGGTCCTTCCCTCGAAGATCTCCATAAAGTGTGGAGATGGTAAGATTTGGGTACAGGAAGTTACTTACAAGAATTTGCCAAATGCATGCTTCCCTTGTGGGCACCAAGGTCATAGGATCAAAGATTGCCCCTTGAAGCAAAGTACCAATAAAAGCAAGCTTAAACCAGATGGGACCCCGGACCCTCTCCCTCAAGTTGACACTCGAGGTCATCCCCCTCTGATGGAGGAGGAAGAGGGAACTCGTGTTACAGAGACGGATTCAGAAGGATTCACTGAATTAAGACGTAGGAGGAAAGTTAGCCCTTGAAGATCAACAGAAAGGAATGTTACGACAATTGCTCCTTCAAATAACATGTACTGTAACCTAGAAAGGGAGATTAATGAGGCCGACTTCCCAGGGGATAACAATTTTGATGAAGACCCTGCTAATAATACCCTTGGGTGCTCTACTAGCAAAGAAGACAACCAGGAAGGTTACATCACGAGTATTGTAACCTAGAAAAGGAGATTAATGAGGTCAACTTCCCAGGGGATAACAATTTTGATGAAGACCCCTCCTAATAATACCCTTGGGTGCTCTACCAACAAAGAAGACAACCAAGAAGGTTACACCACGAGTAAAGAGGAAGGCTTCACTACTAGCAATGAAGACAATCTAGACAGTGAAAGCTCCTTCCTTGGTCCTACTCTTCCGATTTGCATGCCAAGCTTACCGCTACAAAAGTCAAAGCTTAAAGGGAAACAACCATCGGGCATGCCTTGGAAGATCCCCCTCAAGAGTAGGATACTAAGTCAAGAAGCTGGGAGGAAAAAAGAAGATCACAAGAAAAAAAAAGATCGGGTCCCTCCCCTCAAAGAGGGCAACCATCAATAATGATACTCACATCGCTAAACGTCAGGGGTTTGTCTGACCCCTCGAGAGTGGTGATTCTTCGACAGTGGTTCAAAGACAATTGCCTCAACCCCCACTTTATCTGCTTACAAGAGATTAAAATCAATGCAGAGGATCTCCAGAAATGGCTCAATGCATTTCTCCGAACCACCTTTGGTTCTCCACTTCGCACCCTAGGGGGTGGGGGGAGTTGCGATTGGTATTAGTCACTCCTGGTCCGGTAGATTGGCCTCCACTTGTGAAGATCGGAATCATCGTTGGATTGCTGCCTCAATTGGGTTCCCTAGTCAGTTCATTGTGGTCTCTATTTATGCCCCTAATGGTGA
The DNA here is from genome assembly GCA_020310875.1 of Ceratopteris richardii. Lineage (NCBI taxonomy): Eukaryota > Viridiplantae > Streptophyta > Polypodiopsida > Polypodiales > Pteridaceae > Ceratopteris > Ceratopteris richardii. The sequence continues at coordinate 131,092 of MU260237.1, read as the reverse complement.
AGCGGACCGAATCGATACGTGGGCTTCCCTCGACTCCCTCTCACACAATGTTCTAATTTGTGGGGACTTCAACATGGTTGAGTTTCCTGAGGACCGATGGAATAACAAGGGGAAAATTATTGACGGTCGGGAGAAAGAGATATGGGATAAAATCAAGCTCCATCTCGACCTGGTCGAGGTGAAAGACATGAAGGGGTTCTCCTAGACAAATCTTCAATTGGGGGACTCTTTGAGGAAAGCAAGACTTGATAGATGTTACATCGACCAAAACACCATCCTCTAGTGGGGTATTCCTTCGATTTCCCAACACATGGACCTGACTATCTCGGACCACTACTCGATTACTCTTTCTTTCAAACCGATTTCCATGCTCCGGAAAGCTCCTTGCTTTCATGCTTGTGAGACGTCGTTTTCCCTCCCCTCTATCCATCAAGAAAATTTCGCAGTGTGGGCGGATGCCTTTGCCTACTATAATGAACCGGCTAAGTGTTGGAGAAGAGCGGTGGAAAGGACCCGACAAATTTTGATCAGGACTCATAAGGCCATAAGAGATATCCGCAAAGAAAGAAGAGAAATGGTGTACTGGAGCCTCTCACATCTTGAAGAAGAAGTGAACAAAGGTAACTTGCAATGGCAAAAAGGTCTTTTGAAAATCAGGGGAAGACTAAGATTCGAGAAGGAGGTTCAAAGGAAAAATCTTCAAAAATTCTTCAAAGATTGGTGGGCATGGAAGGCGGACAAACCATGGAAAGAGATGTGTAACATCCTCAAAAAGAAACAAGCTAGCAAATCTATCCCCTTCTTGGTCGATAACAATGGGATCGAATGTAACACAGAAGTTGAGAACAGATCTATCATTGTTGAGCACTTTACCCATCTTCTCGGGGTCTCGACTTCTCTTTCCTCGCACAGGCATGACTCCATGGCAACCATCTCAAGGGTTGCCCAATCCAAAATCCCACAGAACATGAATTCTCTACTGGATGCTAACATTTTCGAGAACAAAATTATCGAGGTTTTTGATGCTCTTCCAAAATGGGAAAAGTCCGGGTCCTGATGGCCTCACCAATGAGTTTTTCAAGTCCTTCAAGCACGAGGTGGCCACCCCACTGCATCTGGTGTGGCATGAGGCTCTCTCCTTTGGCGCCCTCCCTGAGTGTCTTAATAATGGTGTCATTAAGTTAATTCACAAAAGGGGAGATAAGAACAAAATTGAAAACTGGCGGCCGATTACCATGCTCCAATCTGGATACAAGATAATTGCCAAAGTTATCACCAATAGAATCTCTTGTCATTTGAAGTCATGGCTTTGCGAGGACCAGAAAGGTTTTATCAAAGGTAGATCTATACTTGAAGCAATTATCGATATTTGGGAAGGCCTTGAGTTTGTTGAGGAGTCTGCTCAAGATCTGGTATTCATTAAGATCGACTTCGACAAAGCGTATGATAGATTGGAATGGGACTTTATTCTTCAATCACTGAAAGACCTTGGATGCAACCTAAAGTTCATGAAGATGGTTTCCACTCTTCTAGGAAATGCTTCAACTAGAATAAATATCAATGGTAAGCTCTCTGAGCCCATACGTTTAAAAAGATCTATCGGGCAAGGCTGCCCTCTGGCTCCACTACTCTTTGCTATCATCTCCAACGGCCTCAGTCGCCTATTAAAGCATCACATGGACTCTGGTAATCTCAAGGGTCTTTCCCTACCTCTAAATCACGATTTAACTTTGAAAGTGCAATTGTGCAAGGTTACAACATTACAATTGGTTTAACTGGCCTAAGCTATACATGCATGTTTAGCCTAGGGCTTGAACCCTTGACCTCAGGGATGGACAAAAGCTCTTTCCTTTTTGAAGTTTGATCACCTATTTATTACCTTTAGCTTTTTTTTTTTTTTGAAGTTTGATCATTTACTTTTTTATTTAATTTGAAAGATTCACATGAACAACTCATGCCTCTAAGATATATCTTCCTTCTTTAGAGATTTAGCGTTACGTCACACACCAAATTTTGTACTCTAGACTTCATAATCCAAAGTATGAAGTGCTTACCACTTTTTTATCTTTACTTTTTATTTAAAAAGGAGTGCCAAAAATCAAATTTAAGGTCTTCCCAAGCTCTAAAGATATTGGAGGTTTATACATTACATATTGGAGGTTTATGCATTATGGATATTGAAGGTATGCTCAATAAATTGGCGGTCAAATGCATTATCAAATCTTAGGACAATGCCAATGCTTCATGGACAAAACTCATTTTCAAAAACAAGAATTCTATTATGCCTGTCGATCTTTAGCTTGGAAAGGCCTCGAATTACTCCCCCTTTTTGTTCTCTCAGCTTTCGATGATCCCCAAAGGCTTGTATTTAATCTGCTACTTGTGGAGGAGTTGGAACATGATGAAATCGTACTATAAGATTAGTGAAAGCTGGAAGTGGTGGTCGACATTAGAAATGATTCTATTTGGTTTTCAATAAAAAAAATCATAGGTATTGATTTGGAGAACCACAAAAAGCAAAGAAATTATGGAACAAAGGATTTAGCATGTGGATAAACATCTAAAACCAAGACACAAGATAGTGGATTATATATGAGGACATTGACCCAATTAGAAAAATTGACTTTGAAGACTTGTGCCTTTTAAGTCAAAGAATCAATATGTGGGGAGACTCGCAGACCTACCTCCTTCTTGAACAAGATCCCCTGAAGCTTGAAGGATTTACATGGTACAATAGTAATAGTTTGGAAAAGATGTCAAGTAAAGAGGGACTTGGAAATCAGTCTCACTTAAGGGAAGGTAATGCCAAAATTGGTTGCATATGAGATGGGAATTCAAGTTTATGGACCTTTGGCATCCTCTCATAGAAAATAAGAAACTAGTACTTATGTGGTAGATTCTCCACTGAGAAATTTGGACAAATGTCAAAGCTAAAAAAATTTGTGGTGCCCCCTTTGGTATAGGTAGTGCCTCCATAATAGGGAAGACATTGTCACCCCTTCTTCTCCTATCCAAAAGGTGCTTCTATGTCGCATCCTCTCGATCCTACAATTGGTATACAATATCAAATCAATTGCAAAAAAGCTTTATTTGGGGAAGCAATCGGTTGCTCCTCTGCACTAGAGAATGTCCTCACAAGAGAAGCTTTTTGAAATATTCAAAAAAAAAAAAAAGAAATTTTGTCTTTTTAGACACCATAAGGTGTTTGTAATAAAAAACAACAAACTAAAAAGCCTTGAACCACACATGAAGAGACGAAAAAGTTATTAACCTTCTTTGTAACTCCTATTGAAAGTCTTGTAGTATCTTCCTTTTGTATAGTTTAAAGCAAGCCTTGTTAGAAAAAAAAATCAGGAGAACACTCCTCTTAATTTTAACATCCAGTGATAACTTCTTAACTTTAATTGAATATCAAGTGATAAGCTCTTAATTGAACATCCATCGTAATTTCTAGCACTTTTGTGTGCATACTATGTTGGAGATAGACGTCTGCGGAAGCACGCGAACAGCACAAGGAAGAAGAAGAAGCTTGGAGCACAACACGCAAGACTCGATGTATTACTAGAGAATGTACAAAGATAAGTAGCCCATTAGGGCAATAGGCGTATATACAAGCCGGGGGAAAAAAACCTCCTAAAGAGGGAAAAAAGTGCCCCAACGGTCCTAGAGTGTTCACACACATCACTACCTAAATATATCAACAAATCCCCCCTGGGAGTGATGCGGTGAACAAGGAGCTGGCACTCATGTATAAGGAAGTGCCAAGCTATGTGGAAATCACTCCACAAAAGGAAGTAAGCCCAAAGCTTTGCAGAAAGCTTCAAACTTCTCCCTAGGCAGAGCCTTCGTGAAAAGGTCTGCAATGTTCTCCTGCGTGGGCACATATGCCAAGCTGATCTCCCCAGCAGAGAACCTCTCCCTCACATAGTGATAATGCACCTCAATGTGCTTAGTGCGAGCATGGAACACAGGGTTCCTCGCAACTGCCAATGCGCTCTGACTGTCAGTGAAGATGGTGGTGGCAGAAGACTGGCCAACACCCAAATCAGCCATAAGGCGTCTGAGCCACACACACTCAACAGTCGCTGTGAAAGCTGCCCTATACTTAGCCTCACAACTGGAAGTGGCCACAGTAGGCTGCTTCTTGCTCAACCAAGATATACATGAGCTACCAAGCATGAAGCAAAAACCACTAGTGGACACACGAGTGTCATAGCAACCAGCCCAATCTGAGTCAAAAAAAGCATGCAAATCTGGCGGTAGTGATCCCCCCTTGGGATAAAACAACCCAAGTAGCCGAGTACCACTCAAGTAGCGAAAGATGCGCTTAACCGCTTTCCAATGCGTGACTCCTGGGCAATGCATAAACCTGCTCATCTGTGAGACAGCAAACTGAATATCTGGCCGAGTAATGCATAAGTAAATCAAGCATCCAACAACCTGCTATAGAGAACAACATCAAATGCATCTCTAGCATCATGAAGACTCAATCGTAAACCTGTCTCCATAAGAGTGGCAATAGGCTTACAGTCTTCAAGGCCAAAACGCTGCAATAATGTGTCAATATATTTCGTTTGACACAAAGCCATTCCACCATCAACGTGCATAAACTGAATGCCCAAATAGTGATGCAAATGCCCCAAATCAGACATCTCAAATGAGGCATGCAAATCAGCCTTAAAATCAGCAATATGTGTCTCAATAGGACCAGTGAGCAGCATGTCATCAACATAGACAACAATGATCAGAAGCACATCATTAGCACGTTTAACATATAAGGTGCTTTCAGTTGGACTGTTCTCAAAACCATGTGCAATCAGATAGGCATGTATCTCCTCATACCAAGCACGTGGTGCTTGCTTTAAACCATACAATGCCGTCTTTAACCTGCAAACCTGGTTTTCATGCCCTTTTTGCACAAAGCCACGGGGCTGAAAAATATACACTTCTTCATGCAAGTCACCATTCAAAAATGCTATTTTAATGTCCAACTGATGTACATTCCAACCATGATGGGATGCAAGTGCACAAATGCTCCGAACAGTAGTCATACGGCATGTAGGTGCAAAGGTCTCATCAAAATCAATGCCTCTTTCCTGTGCATAACCCTTTGCAACAAGCCTAGCCTTATACCTGTCAACTGTACCATCAGGTTTACGCTTCAGCTTGTATACCCACTTAGTGCCAATGGCCTTCTTGCCAGGAGGCAAGTCACATAAAGACCATGTACCATTCTTCATTATAGCATCATATTCAGATTGCATAGCAGCCATCCAATTTTCTGAATTTTGTGCTTCATCAAAAGAAACAGGCTCATTCTCATCACAGAGACTAGATGCAGCCATAGCATAGCAATCTGATGCAAAGGAGGCACTATGAGAGCCTGAATGAGTACGATATGACAAAGGTGCATCTAATTTGCTGTCACGCAAAGTCTGCACCAGCCATTTTGGCATAGTTTTTGCCTGCTCAATATCAGCTCTCTCATCAACAAGTGCATCATGTAAATTTGCATCAGAAATGGAATGATCTGCATCATCATATGAAACCTTCAAAGGCTGAGAAGTTGCCTCATTAGGACCATCACTAGCCTGTCCACCTGTAAAAAGACGCATCAAAGTATCATACATGTCTTTGGAGCTAACAAATGTCTCCTTAGTACATGAAAGCAATGGCTGAATAGCATCTTCCACAAAGACAACATCACGGCTAACCAGAATGCGTTTAGTCTGTGGATGATACAGACGATAGCCTTTACTTTCAGAACTGTACCCAACAAAAATACATTTTACTGCCTTATCATCCAATTTTCTGCGATGTTGTTCAGGCACTAATGCATATGCCAAACAACCAAAAACACGCAGATGAGCAACAGATGGCTTGCGGTCATGCCAAGCCTCATATGGAGTGATAGACTGCAGTGCTTTAGTGGGACACCTGTTCAGTACATATGCTGCACACATGACAGCCTCAAGCCAGAAACTATGTGGTAAAGCCTGACTTTTGACCATGCACCTCGCCATCTCCATGAGTGACCTGTTCTTTCGTTCAGCAACTCCATTCTGTTGAGGTGTATACGGCACTGTACACTGGTGTTTTATCCCACGTTCAGCCAGAAATGCATTAAAATCTGAAGACATATATTCCCCCCCTCGATCAGAACGGAGGGTGCCCATTTTACATGCTGATAGATTTTCAGCCAAAACCAAAAACTGTTTGAAGCACATGAACACTTCGGACTTTGCTTTGAGTGGATATACCCATGCATGCCTGGAAAAATCATCAATGAAAGTCACGAAGTAAAGGTAATTTCCAAAAGAGGGTGTTTGCATAGGACCACAGACATCACTATGTACAAGCTGCAATTTCTGCATAGCCCGAACTGAACCATCTTTTGGAAAGGAAGAACGCTGCATTTTGCCCAAAATACAGCCTTCACAAACATGTTTTCCTGGTGCCTCAAGTTTGGGCAAAGAGGACACCATTTCAGATTTCTGCAGGCGTAACAAACTAGCAAAATTCAGATGACCAAAGCGTGCATGCCAAAGCTTTGCATCTGACATAGCCTGAGAATCATGAACTGCACATACCGAATCATTCACAGATCTTTCATAGTCTATGAGCTTATACAGCCCACGACATAAAATTCCAGAAGCAATAATCACATCGCCATTTGAGAGATCATGGACTGTACACCTGTCATCAACGAATTTGACAACCAAGCCAATCTTGGCTAATGCAGAAACTGATAACAGGTTCTTTTTGATCCCTGGCACAAATAAAGCATCTGACAAAGTGAAAGAACTACCATCAGCAGTAGTCAGAATGATCTTACCAACTCCCATAACAGGATAAGAGGAGTTATTGGCGCATGTGACAATATTCCTTGTAGGGGCAGGCTCGAGTGAAGAGAAGAAACTGCGCTGCGAGGTAATATGTTTGGTCGCCCCACTGTCAAAGTACCAAACATCTGAGTCTACTGCAAACATGCACTGATCATGAGAAGATGGGTCAAAACTGCAGACAGTAGTAAACGCCCATTCTTCTTCCTGCACAAGATTTGCAGACTCTGTTTTTGGTGTAGAGGCCTCTGCAACAACCATTCCAGCCTCTTTCTTCTTTGCCTCTTTAGCAGCCAGTTTTGGACAGTTCTTTATAATATGATCATTTCCTTTACTGTACTTGCAGAACAATTTCTACTTTTCTGATTTCTTCTCATCTTTATCCTGGTTCTTCGATTGTGCAACATTTGCAGATTTCTGCTTACTAGTAGAAGAGCTCCATTTTCCTTTGCCCTTTTGACTAGCCAGGAAAGCTTGATCTGCAACATGCATAATGGACCTGTTCTGCCTGGACTGATCTTCCTGCAACAGAACAGAGACTAATTCCTCAAATGACAAGGCATTCGGATTGCCTTTCATCATCAACCGAAGAGTAGAGGCAAAACTCTGATATGAATCAGGAAGACCATTCAGAACGGTCTGCACAAGTGAGCTATCTGGTATAACCTCATCAGCAGAAATCAATTGTTCCTTCAGGTCTTTGATCTTTGTAAGAAACCTGTCCATAGAATCACCTTCATTCATGTGCTCACTCTCCAACTGTTTTCGGAGGTAAGCAACACGAGCCTCATTCCTAGCCTGGTACAAAGTGGTAAGTGTATCCCAAGCATCCTTTGCTGTTCTGCAAGAGCGAATGTGAGGAATAATGGCACGTTTGACAGACAAAGCTATCAATGCATGTGCCTGGGCATCTCTGCCATCCCAACGAATCTGCTCTGTAGTAGGTGCAACAGAAACAGCAGCACGAACAGGAATCTGCGGAATATCATCTTTGACACCATCTTCATCAGCTCCAACACCTGTATTTGCAGTACCTGTCATTACAGGTGTAACAGGACGTCTTTCAACACCCTGCACAATGTTCCACAATCCTTTTGCAACCAGTACATGTCGCATCATATAAGCCCATAATGGGTAGTTGGTACCATCCAACTTATCCTCAACAGCCAACACACGGAATACATCACTGCTTTCAGCCATGGCCGGTGACTAAAATACCTTGATGCAGAAAATTGACTGTATCTCAAAAAGTTGAACGGAACTGCCCAGACGAGTTCTGCTAGACCTATAGCAGACTTTGAGACGCTTAAACTGGCGAATAGAAATTGGTATATACCTTTGGCACAAAAGGACGAAATAGCCTGCACAAGCGCTGCGATAGTGCGTTCGGAGGCCGAAACGAGCTCAGATCGCGATTTCATGCGAATCTGAGACTGCAAACGGAGGAGTGTCGACGGCACCCTAAAAGAAGCGACGACCTGCTCTGATACCAATTGTTGGAGATAGGCGTCTGCGGAAGCACACGAACAGCACAAGGAAGAAGAAGAAGCTTGGAGCACAACACACAAGACTGAATGTATTACTAGAGAATGTACAAAGATAAGTAGCCCATTAGGGCAATAGGAGTATATACAAGCCGGGGGGAAAAAAACCTCCTAAAGAGGGAAAAAAGTGCCCCGACGGTCCTAGAGTGTTCACACACATCACTACCTAAATATATCAACATACTATATAACTCCTACTCAATTCTTTATTCATAATAAATGTTAATTCAATGTTTTCTAATATTAGTTCAACAAAAATCCACAGTTCATGTCTCATAGAGGAATTGGTTTGGCTCTGGTCTTTTAAGACGGTGGTCCAGGGTTCAACTTTTGGGCTGGACATGTAATGATTTTGGTCAGTTAAACTAGTTGTAATCAAGTTGTCACATAGATACTATGCCCATTCACTTGTAGAGTTACACTTTCAAATTTAAAACTCGAAAGAGTAGGCTTGAACTGAACCTCCATAAAAAAAAAGGTCAATGTGTACAAAGCGATTATAATTTGGATGCTAGTTAGTCAAAAGCATGTGATATCATTAGCAAAATTATCATCGTTTTGAACATGTGGCAAAAATATATTACTTACGAAAAAAAAGGCAAAAAGGCACGTATATTTCTTTCTTTTATGATATACCTTTTTTCTTTTATGAGTAGTTCACATGCATTCATCATATTAAATTTGTAAACAACATGCCACTTGTAAAGAGTATCGTGTTTTTCCTTTTAATTTAGGAAGTTTTTTTTAATCTTTTTTTTTTAATGGAGGTTCGGCTGATGCCTACTCCTCTGGCCTTTAACTTTGAAATTGTAACTACCACAGGGCAAAATAGGCAATGGCACATTAGCTAGAAGATACATCATTCCAAGTTTACATGTCTCTCACGAATGTTGCCAACGAGGGTTGAAAGAGCATAATACCCATGGGACCCTCCTTATCCCACAAGAACAAGGGTTTACATAACTGGGTTAAATGACAGTCACAACTACCACAGGGCAAAATAGGCAATGGCACATTAGCTAGAAGATACATCATTCCAAGTTTACATGTCTCTCACAAATGCTGCCAACGAGGGTTGAAATGCAAAATGCACACACACCTTCGATGGATCGTTCACCTCTCTTGAGGGCGTGTGAATTTTAATCTTGTTAGTTGCCATAGCAAGATGTTCATCATCATATGATATGGTGAGACATTAAACCAACTCCGTCGGGCAGAATTGTTGCCTTTTGAGCAATTTTAGTGGACAATGTCAGCAATGAAAAGGGTTTTTCTCACTTCTAGGGGGTCAATCTCAGCTCGAACTAATCTCTTCCTCTAGCCTTAGGACCATCCCTACAAAACTCCTACCTTTAACAACCTTGAAGCTTTGTTCATCTCTAATAGACAGTAGGCGTTCCACCCTAGAATTACCTATTTCTTTAGAATAAGCTATTCAATAGAATTACCTATTTCTTTAGAATAAGCTATTCAATAGAATTACCAGAATTCAATCAATCTTCATAAACATTGAAAAAGAAAACTATCTTCCTTACATTCATAAGCCTACAAACTCTTCCATCAAAGGTATCTTGAAATATATATGTGCTAATGATACAAGAGTATATTGTTTTATGGTGTCATGCATATTTGAAGATTATTTTTTCCATAAAATGTTTAACAGCGATTAATATAAGATATAAATCTTCACTCACCACATGCTAAAACATGGAAAACGAAAAATCTTTAAAATAAAATCTTGCATAAAAGTAAAATATTTATGTGAAATTATCTTCTAGTTTGTTGCAGTGTACCCATTAAGAAACTAATGATTTGTTTGTGCATGCTCAGCTATGTGGTTCGGCTTTTGGTTTCTTGAAGGGAGAGAGGTGATGGTTCAAACCCTCTCTACTCCGACTAGACATTGTAATGCCTCCAACCAATTTAAACTAGTTTCCCATGTTCATTTTTGGGTTGTTCTTTCTCGATGTCACATTTGAGTAGTATGTAAACCCTACTTTGTGGGATACAAAGGTTCCCATGGGTACTATGTCCATTTACCTATACAATTGTTCATTCTATCAATTCAAGCTGCAAGGGAAATTAGACTTCTGCCAAACTTCCTCTTTAAAAAACAAATAATTTGGAAAATTTCCCATTGAAAGGGAAGACTATTGCTGATCTCTACACATGCATCAAGAGAGAGCCATTGCTAAACTCTATCATGGCTGCAAGAAGACAAGCATAATTCTCACATTAGAATTTATTTCACATGTCTCAATTTCCTCTCTTCCATCTCCATCTTCAACTCCATCATGCCCAAGAGCTTCATGCTTTGATACTAAATGTGAGAGAATACAATAATGAACTTCCGAGAACTCACCTTCCAACTAATATATAGCCTTCACCTAAACACTATTTATAGTCCACCATGTGGTCTCACTATTCATCTGGCCATCATGAATAGGCAACCAACCACATGACCTCATGCATATCTTTGGCTATCCCTCAAGCAAGGAACTTCTTGCTCCTCTAGGCATGTACATCTTTGAAATATAACACTCATCCATTTTTCCATATTCTATCGTATTGTTTTTATCTTTGTATGATGATTGCTTTGCACCATATAGTACGTAATTGGGGAGCTGCAACAAAAATCTATAAGCGTCCTTAGGCTTGAACCCACTAGAAGATGAATATTGCTTGTTTAACTGAGCTAAAACTTTAATATTGCTATCAACTCTTGTTATGTAAATCTCCTTGAAGTCATAACTATTTAACATGTTGAACTTCAAGCTTTTGAGTAGAGGATTCAGAAATCAAAAGAGCTAATGTTGGTAGAGTAAAAGCATTATCATATGCTAGTGGATCATGTTCTAACTAAAGCAAGAGCGACCAACTAAAAAAATTTGACCTTAACATTGACAAAGACTTGTCTATCAACAAGCATGCATAAATATCCAAGGAATATAATTCTTTGTTTTGCTTATGGTATCACCAAGCTATAAATAGAGATTTGGGATCAAAGTATTGGTGATGTTAGGGTCATGTAACCTTACTCCTATGTTCATATAACATATATCTTTTATAGGGCATTGCTTAGAAGAGTGCTATGTGTGTTTTGAGGCTCACATGAAAGTGTGTGCATCTTCTCTCTCTCTCTCTCTCTCCATATTCTCATTGCTCCCATTGTTCAGCTTGCCAAAGGCCTTCATTGGTATCAAAGTATGTTGAAGGATGAAGTACAAGAAGCGACAATAGGAGATTAGGGTACAAGAGGTAAATTTTCAAGTCGAAAACTTATTGACATCATGTTGGTATTTTGGCCATAATGTGAGTTAAGAAGCTCAAAATGAGGCAATTTGAAATTCTGTGTGTATCTTATGAGGAGTGCTACAATTTGTAGAAGGGTTTACAATCTGGTTTGGTACTTTGCTAAAAATTTGAGAAACCAAAGTGATGTAGAAGTCCATTATGTAATCACTTTGAAAATAAGTTAGCATTTTGGGAATAACTTCAGTTCTCTAGGCCCGATTGAAGTGATCCAATTTTTTATATGTAGCTTAAGGAAGAATGCATAACTTGTAGAGCAACTTTAGAGTCAAAACCCTAGTTCATCAACAGTGGAAAATACTGAGAGATAGTGTTGTAGGGGAAGATGATTATCATATGAGATAAGTGTTTTATTTGTATCTTGAGCCACATACCTTTGATTGAGTTTTGTTAAGTGTTTTGCATAGTCAAGAAAAGGATCTTTGAAAAGATTTTATATTCAAAGATTAGGAACACTAAAAATAGCAAAATATAGAGAATAAATTCTCACCACATGAACCCTAATTGCTTTTGGAGGTTCATTTTGATTTGGAACTTTTGCAAGAGAGATTTTTTTGGTGTGTGACCTCTTGGTTTAGAGCTTGAAGGCATTAACTATGTATGTTCTATGATGGATGTTCCACCATATGAGAGTAGAGTATATTATATCATGTTTTGACATGTATAATGGAATTGTGATATTGATTGTAGTTTATGCCATTTCATCTTTGATTTGAGATCATGGTTTTGTCAATGCATGTACACTAGCATTGTGGTCATACATTTTTTTATGCCACTTGGATATGGCTTTGTTTGCTGATGGCACATAGTGATGTGATAGATTGGTTGGATCTTGCTTGGTACTTGCATTTTCTTGTTTTTATGTGCAGTTACATGATCCACATTGGATCCTCAGTTGCGCACTTGATTGCCACTTGGATTTGGTTATTGTGTAAGCCCATGGTCATTAATTTGATACTTTATTGCCAGTGTGATTCTTGGCATTTGTGGACAGTGATTCCCACATGGTTATTTGTTCCTAGAGTCCATTTTTCAAGGGATATCTCGCTGATATTTTTTCAGCCCTTATGCTATATAGGTGGTCTGATAGGTCCTTTATGATTGTGTGATAGCTTTGGATTGTTTCTTATCTCCATTTACTTACATTAGTTCATAGATGATTTGTGATAGGTTGGACCATTTTGCGAGGTTCATTCTTGAGTGGGAGGTGTATCACCACTATATTGTCATGTCTTGCCATCAAGTTTTTGGCATGCATATTTGTCATTATCTATGCTTAGATTGGTGATAGGTTTTTTCGTTCTTCTTTTGCTAATGGTTATCTTGTCATGATGGCTCAATTTATAGAGGACACTCTATTATATTTTCCCTAGGATTCTTCACATCTTCTTATGGCCATTTTGGAGACTTCTAGAGTAGGTTTATGCTCATGGTTTTATATGCATGCTAGATGCATGGTTATGTATTAGGTGATTCACATGGTTTCTTCTTCAATGAGAAACTTATGATGTGAGTTATACATGGATATGCAAGTATGATCCTATTACTGATATAGTATTGTTTCTAGTTTCTTGTTAGATTGCTAGTCTCTTGGATTGCCAACATGGTATCTTCTCAATTTCATGGCATTGACTTTCTGAGGTGGAAAGTTTAGATGTGGCATACATTGGTTCATGTAGGGTTACACATGTATGTGCATAAAGATTCATAGAGGCCTTGTGACATGCCCAAACATGTATGAATGGACACAAATGCATTGGCCATCTCCACTATCTGGTTGCAGCTTGCATATTCTATATAATTCTATTATTGTAGAGGAGGTACAAGGGTATCAAACTATATAAGAGTGCCAAACTATATAAGAGGCACTCTTAGAGAGATGGAAAAAGTTGCAAGTACAGTAGAAGAAAAAATCCCAATTTCTTAAGTCTGAGAATGGTTATAGTGAGTCAAAACTAGTCCAAATGAACATTGTGGACTAGCAACCACTCTAGAGGCTAGAAGAAATCAACAACAATAATGTACTAAAACAACCAAATACTCTCTACAAGAGAAATGCAATAGAATCAAACTAAGAGGTACTAGCCAGAACTACTCAATCACTTTGTAATGCTAACCACCACTTAATCGAGAACCAACACCCTATATAGTCACTACAAAATGGTCTTGACACACAGTAGGCAAGATGCAACAAAATGTAGAGGGTAGAGTAGCCAAGAGATAACTTTCACTAGCAGAGTTCAACAATGATAACAATGTTATAAGGATGCCCAAATGAGTGCCAAACATCTATTTATATAGACTTCACAAGCCATAGGAGTGGGCTTGCTGAATCCACACCTTCACTATCGCACGTCCAAAATTGACAAGATTGGTCGAGGAGTGGGCTAATTTTGGCTCTAGTAGCCAACCACCTTTAGACCCTCCAATTAGATATTCTAACACCACTAGAGATTTGTGAAGGTCTCTCCTCCATTAATTGAAACTTTAACACTTTACTGACTTGATAAAAATCTACTCCGTCACTTGCCACCAACTATAGCCTTCTAAAAATATATGGATGAGGATGAGGAGCCGCCTTGTTGGTGAAGCCCAACTCACTATTTATTTGGTACTCACCCCATTTGTGGTGAGGAGATAAAAAAGAGGAGTCACCCAATCTTGATAAGGAAAGGAATAGATAGTCTCCCAATTTGGTGTGGAAAATAGTAGTCGCCCATGTGGAATAGAAAAGTTAGATTGGTAGCAACCCTATATGGTAGAACATGCAATGATGGTAGTCACCTAATCTTGAAGAGAAGGTAGAAAGCTGGTATTTGTCGAATTTGGTGAACCAAGCATAATGGTAGGCACCCAAATCTTGATGATGATGAGGTAGAATATGTGGTCACCAACCATGGTAGAGGCCTCACCCTTGCTTATGGGTGGATAGGAGGAGTGGAGGTCCAATGTGGGCTTGGGAAAAATGGACTTCAAGGGCACAATAGACTACCCCTTCTTCAAACCCTCAATTAGAGTATCTATAGTGGCCTTTGATCCTGCTTATGCTCTTCTACTGGTGTTGTGAATCTTGGACTTGATACCTTGCTTGATACATGTTTTCTCATGCTTTAGGTCTTGATTTCATCAACCATGTGCAATTTTCTCATGCTATGTGCTCTTGCCTCTTTACTCTATTCTTTATGGCGATTTTCCTCAATCCCTAGATGTCACCCAAAGGAGTGGCCCTCACCCCATTGGGCGAGGGTCACCAAAGCCTGAAGGGCGAGGGTCACACCAAGGGGTTATCCCAGGCCCAACATGGGTGAGGGTGGCCCCAAGAGGTGGCCCAAGTCCCATTGGGCAAGGATTGCCTCAAGACGTGGCCCAAGCACACCATGGGGGAGGGTCGTCCCAAGAGGTGGCCCAAGCCCTAAGGGCTAGGGTTTCCCCAAGGGGTGGCCCGAAGCCTAATAAAGGCAAGAGTCACCCAATGAAGACCACACCTCACCCGTAAGCATTTAAAGGTAATTTTGAAGTTTAAAAGTTCTTCAATTAATCACCAAAGGGATACTATGAAATGGCCTCCAATTTAAAGAGAAAGATCATCATCTTAAGCACATGAATATGAAGGATGTTTAGATGTCTAGTAAGATTTTCTACGCTAGAGACCTTGACATAAAGTCTTTGCACCGTCCTTGTGGAACTTCTCCTTTATTTGCTTATTCAAACAAAATGAACTACAGAAATGAAATGAACATAAACTGAACTATGTTATATACACTGAGTGAATGTCTTCTAGCTTGATTCAAATAATATTAGACTCCACCCTCAAAATGCTACCCAAGGGCTTCTTGTCCTCATCCAAGTATTCCAAAAGCTACATGGAACCATAAAACATCTCTTTCTTGGCCTTTGAGTGTTGGCAATATGTCCTCTTCTTTACATATCTGTGTTGTCCTAATCTTCTCATTTCATCAAATCTTGGTAGAGCTGAAATGTCCATCTTCTTGGTTCTCTTTAGAGTTATAGTGTCCATCTTCTTGGTTTGATATGATGTGGCTACTTGTATCTTTGTATTTGTCGTCCTCTTTATAGTAGTAGAAGTACCTTGCAAGTTAGGATCTATCCTTCAATAATATTCTGTAGCTTTAGAGTGCTTCTTTATGAGTTTCTTCCATGTCCTAGCTTCCCTCTTATTTGCAATTAACCTTACCTTTGAGATTTGGCTGGACAATACCATAATCATTTTGCTTCATGGGTTGCTCAAGTGATGATTTTGATCCCCTTCACAATGCATGGCCTACATGAATGCTTCTTTTTTACACAAATATTCATTAATAGGAATAGGATTAATACTTATCTCATGCTCTAGGATTGGCTCCTTGGTCCATTCTAATGAAAGTTCTCAAAATACAACATCCTTTCGTACTATTGTATTATAAGGTGTAGCCTGAGGTGCCTTGACACATTCTTCATATTTTAGCACAACATCAAATAAACCATTGACTTTGGCCTGTTCACTTGGAGAAAGCAGTGTAGTGATACCTTGTAATAAAGTGATAGGTTGAACCACACCCTTGATAGATAGGAGATGGTTGAACTACACCCTAAGAGAGAGGATTAGGAAGTAATCCTAAACCATGGCTTTTGGGGCAAGTGGTTAGCCCATCACATTCCTAACCAAGAGGTTGTGAGTTCAATTCCTTGCATTGGTATCAAAGTAGGAAGTAGGCTTGGGCAAGGTGGCGCGGCGAGGCGCAGCGCATCGCAGGGTACACGGTGCCAGGGTACACGGTGCCAGGGTACACGGTGCCAGGGTACACGGTGCCAGGGTACACAGTGCCAGGGTACATCCTGCCAATCCCATAGTTGGTCAGGTACATGGTGCTAGGGTACATCCTATGAGGGTCCATCCCGAGAGGGAAGCACTTGATTGAGGGTTCAAGATACCAAACATGGGTGAGAACAAGGTTCAAGACTAAGGTTGAGAACAAGGGCTCAAGACACCAAGGTTGCAAACAAGAAGGTTCAAGACACCAAGGTTGAGAGCAAGGGTTCAAGAGACCAAGGTCGCGAACAAGGTTCAAGAAACTGTGCGAGGTTGAGGGACATCAATTCAAGGGCATCACCGAGGCTAGAGGGATACAAGAGCAGATCATTGAGGACAATGATTGACCAGGGGGGAAGAATGTAATAAAGTGATAGGTTGAACCACGCCCTTGATAGATAGGAGATGGTTGAACTACACCCTAAGAGAGAGGATTAGGAAGTAATCCTAAACCATGGCTTTTGGGGCAAGTGGTTATCCCATCACATTCCTAACCAAGAGGTTGTGAGTTCGATTCCTTGCAATGCTTAGCATTGCAAGGAATCGAACTCACAACCTCTTGGTTAGGAATGTGATGGGATAACCACTTGCCCCAAAAGCCATGGTTTAGGATTACTTCCTAATCCTCTCTCTTAGGGTGTAGTTCAACCATCTCCTATCTATCAAGGGCGTGGTTCAACCTATCACTTTATTACATGCCTTTTGGCAAAAGTTTACCATTGGAGTCAAGTGGCCCACTTGGTGGTTTCTGCCTTTTTGGAGGTGCCTACAAAAAATAAGCTTAACCACCTGCTCCAGAGAAGGAGTTAGTTCCACAAAGAAAATTGGCCCATTTTGGCCAAGGGAAGGCTCCTTGGCTTCTTTCCCACTACATGCTAGGTTTGCACCTAGAGGTGGCCCATCATGAAATTCACCAAAAAGTAGGCGCCATATTTTTTGAGATGTTCCAAATTTTAGTCACTTGTGTTCATCTTGCATGAAAATTGGTTGCCTAGAAACCTCATTTTGACGAAAAAAATTAGGTGCCCAAATTGGCCACCTTGGATACCTAGGACCTCTCGCCCACTTGGGCTACTCTGTGAGAGGTGCCCAACTTGGGCCTCATGATGCCCACTTGGGCCATCCTGGGAGAGGTGCCCAAATTGGGTTCATGACACTCAGTTTTGGCTTTTATGACTAGTTCCCATTAATCACTTGATTTACCTCTTTCTTTCCTAATAAAGTGAAACGGCCTCTTTCTACTTCTTCTATAGAATGCTCATTTATTTCTCTTATTTGAACTATGCAACATTTTGCACTGCCCATCATCCAATTTAGTCAATTATCATCTTCTTGAGGTAGAGAAGGCATTACATGAGTGTCCACTGTATACCCAATTGCCATGGTAGTGTGAGATCCTTCCTCCAAGTGTATCTCTAGTTGATTATTAGCCTTTGCAAAAATCCATAACCTATTCCTTCCCCAATTCTATAATGCTTTTGCTTGCCTCAGTTAGGGCCTTCCCAAGAGTAGAGGATTGGAGGTTTCCTTGGGCAAGGCAATAACCCAAAAATCCAAGAGAAATTGACAACCTTGCACTATCATGAGTACCTTTTCAATAATGCCCAATGGTGTAACTCGATGTTCATATGCTAGTGTGAGAGTAAAAGGTGCTTCCATGAGATCCAAATTTAATTTTTTTAGAGTAAAATCAGGCATTAGATTAATGCTAGAGCCCCATCTACAATGACACTTGTGGAGATTTTGCACTATAAACCCATCTACAGTAGGTGATGGGCTCAATCAGGCCGACTATGTGAGCTTGAGTAGATCATTTCTCACTTTTGCATCCATTTTTATAAGTTGGAATAAACTAGAATTATGGTGAATTCCCTTCAAAATTTCTTCAATATTCACCTCCTGTGTATTCTCCTTGGAGCAAGCAGGTTGATCCTTTAGTGAAATCTCCACCCTATTGCAAGCTTCTTCAATGGCCACCCCATCTTCCAAATCAGCCCTCTTGTTGTCCTAGTTTTCCTTGACTCCTTGTTGCTCTTCTGCAAGAGTTGCTATCGCTTGCCTAGCCCTAATCATCATAGCTATTGCACATTATGAAGCAACATAGGATTGTGGAGTCATGTCTTCTTCTTTTGGAGAGACTGCAATCATCTTATGGATTGGAGCAGAGGATTTGGAGGACAGTCCCTCGTGTAATGATCCTTGGCATCAAGACAATGTTGACAGGGAGGTGCTTCGTCAAGTAGAGATCATTTCCTTTGTATGTGATCCTATTCGCCATAATGATAAAAGATGAAAGGTCTAGTATATATAGATTGATTTTGAGTATTCTCCCCTCTATTACATATATTTGAAGTTCTAGCATAAAAGGTGTCATAGACTTGGTTATTACCTCTGTGCTGGGCTCCCTTGAGGTAGTAAGAGTCCGATGCCTCGTGGCCACCTTTGCCATAAAACTCACAACTCACTCAATTAGGGCATTTTAAGTTGGACTGACCATTGTTATGGCATGTAGTACACCAAATTTGCCTTGGGATGTCTTGAGTGGTCAACAACTCCTCCATTTCATAGCAAAGTTGTGCCACTAAATCTTCATTGTTGCACATGTGTGGTGAGATGATCTTTTCCTCATTTTGACTTTGTTGCATCTTTGGCTCTTCTAATTCCTTTCTAAGTCAACATTCATGGTGTAATTTTCTTGGGTCCCTCATTCAAAATGCATTCTAGCCTCCTTTATGCTACAGGTGACTCCCACAAAGTCATTTACTATGGCATCAAGTCTGTGAGATTCCCTAAGATTCTATTGAGATGACCTGGGAAGAGCCTTCTCTATCCATTTCTTAACTACTAAATCACCTAGAGCATACAAAAATCGAGAGACAAGTGCTTTAGTATGAGTATGTAATTCATAAAAATATTCACATGGCCTTAATTTCAAGTTCTTGAGTTAATCTAGGGCTCGCTCTAAAGAGTGGCTTAGTTAGAATGTTTGTGAGAATGAAATCTTCAATGTTCCCAGGTGGTGAAGTGCCCGTGTGCATACTAGCTCTACTAGTTATCTACAAGTCCTTCTTGTTGCGAACATTTGTTTTATGTATGGTACAAGTTTCAAATTATGTAAATACCTTTGGGAAGTCTTCAAATACTTCAAGAAGGCTCATATTATTCATAAAAGATAGCCAAAATACCACGTGAGTTCTAGAACATGGTGAGTCAAATTAGTCAGTCACAAGGGAGCTGTAGTGGTGTCCTAGTGGAAGGTCGATGTGGCTAGTTCTCAAAGTCCATCAATACTTTGCTTATTTGAGCACTTGAGTCATTTACTACCTCCATCCAAGTGTCTACCACGAATTTAGATGTATTAGGAAGGTTTTAGATTAGTTCCTCATGCTATAAAAAGAGGGGAGAAGTCGTGATCTTGTGGGAAGTCCAAGAGAGTCATATGTGTATCTCTACGCTGCTATAGCTTTGTATGCAGAGATTGCAGAGCTTGTATCTCCCTCATTATATATCCAAATTACATTTCTCATAGCTCATTTGAAAGCTCTTACTGTCTACTTTCCTACTGGCAATTGTCATAATCATTGGATTTGTGAGCTAAGAGCAGTACTCTCTGCAAGTAGTGTGTGTTCTCGGGTTTCACCCCTACTGAAGGTCTCCATTAAACCTCAAACTTGTAGAGGTCATATCTCCTTGCGTATTTATCCAAGTTGAGTGTTCATTGGCTCATTGGAAAGCTCTTGGTCTCTAATATATGTGGTTAAAAGTTTTATACAAAATTCTAAGTGAGTAGAGAACACTAATCTTTGCAAGCATGACTGGTTTTCTGTGATGAAGTTTGTGAGAATGTCAACTTGTTCCTAGGGGGTTCCACCTACTTCTAGGTATATTTTGGAGGTCAATAAACTCCAACATTGGTATCAAAGCAAGGAATTGAAGCTTGGACAAGGTTATAATACCTTGATGAAGAATTTGAAGCTATTGGAGGAAAGGTTCATCATCGACACTACACAAAGGTAGAAGGAGATAGCAAGGAAGCATCTCAAGCAACATCTAAGCAAAGAAAGGTGCATAAACTTTATTACAAAGGTAAATCTCATACTTCTTCTTATCACATATATCCAAAAGGAGGGTTAAAGGAGGAAGTTTAGTATTTACACAATGGGCGATCAACATGCACAAATAGAGAAGCTTGATAAGAACAACTATCAAGCCTGGCGATTTAGAATTACAACATACTTGCAAGGTAGAGGCTTGTATGGTTTGATTGATGGAACAGATATCAAACCTATATTACCAGAGGATCCAAATCAGCAACAATTGAGGGAGTTTAGACTTTGGAATGAAAGAGACAAAAGGGTTATATTCATTTTATCACAAAATATTCAAGATTCAATGGTAGGACACATACAAGATCTAGACACAAGTAGAGATGTTTGGCTTGCATTGGAAAGGTTGCATGCTATAGGTACAAAAGCAAGGAAGAATCAAATAAAAAATGAGTTGAATAACATAAAGAAAGATACAAGGACATCGGTCAATGATTACTTGTTGAAGGTTAAAGAGATTGCAGATCAACTAGGATCAATTCAAGCTCATGTGGAGGACGACGACTTGGTTGCACATACTCTCAACGGACTCAAGGATGATGAGAGATGGAAACCATTCATTACTCCAGTTTATGTTAGAGGAGAATTACCAGACTTTGATCAGCTTGTTGCTCTTATGGTCACAAAGGAGATGAATCTAAATGGCTCTACTTCAAATAAAAAAGGATCGCAAGGACAAGCTCTTTATGTAGGATCATCAAGAGGTGGAAACAGAGGAAGAAGAGGTTCAAATAGAGGTCGAGGAAGGAGTGATGATCAAGGGACTTCAAGTGGCTTCTTCAACACAAGAGGAAGAGGAAGATCAAGCGCTAGAGGTACGAGAGGCTACTACAACTATAATCAAAGACAAAGGAGTGAAGATAACGACAATTGCTATATATGTGGAAGGTATGGACACTATGCCAAAAATTGCTATCAAAATGAAAATAATCAAGGTGGTAATCAAAGAGGAGGCTATTCAAGAAGAGGTAAACAACAAGGAAATTATGCAGTTGAAGGTAAAAGTGATGATTATGATTCTCTTCTTACGATGAATGTAGAAACTAAGATGAATTGCAATAGTGATGTATGGTATGTAGATAGTGGTTGCTCTAACCATATGTCACATGATGCTTCATGGTTTTCAAATATGCATAATCCTTCATGTAAAGGTCATGTTGAAACAAGAGATGATACAACACATAAGATTATGCAGGTTGGAGATGTTGTTATGCAGGATACGAGCAAGACAAATTGCTTGAAGGATGTACTTTATGTGCCAATGATTACTAAGAATTTGATATCAGTTGGTCAAATGGTAGAAAAAGGTTTGCAAATAAGATTTAATCATGCAGGTTGCTTCATTGAGGATCCAAAGCAAAGGAGGTTAATTGCTAGAGGTCAAAAACAAGGTAGATTGTAATCATACAAACTATTTCTCTTATGGTATGCATCGAATAGCAGAGCTTGATCTTTGGCAAAAAAGGATTGGACACATGAATGTACACAGGTTAAAGGAGCTATCAAAGAAGAGGATTGTTGAAGGATTACCTGATCTTACTAAGCAACATATGGTGCATCTTTGTGAAGCATGTCAAATGGGTAAGCAGAGTAGAAAGCCTTTCAAGCATTCAAGCTATGTAAGTAGTGGATTGCTAGACCTTATACACACGGACGTATGGGGTCCTACTAAAGAGGCATCCTTGGCTGGTAATAAGTACTATGTATCATTCATTGATGATCATAGTAGAATGACATTTGTGTATTTCATTAAGCATAAGAGTGAAGTCCTTGATTGTTTCAAAAATTTTAAATCATTTGTCGAGAAGCAAACAGGAAGATGTGTTAAGAAGCTAAGATCCGATGGAGAGGGAAAGTATTTCTCTCAAGCTTTTATTGCTTTTTTTGTATGATGAAGGTATCAAAAGAGAAGTTACATGCAGGTATACTCCACAACAAAATGAAGTCACAGAAAGAAGAAACAGAATCATAGCAGAAGCATCTAGAAGCATGCTAAATGATATGTGTTTGCCTAATTCTTTTTGGGCTGAAGTTGTTAGCACAAGTGTGTACATTATGAATAGAGTACCTACTATTGGAGTTCATCATTTGACACCATATGAGGTATGGCATGGAAGGAAACCAAGTGTAAGTCATTTGAAAGTATTTGGTTGTGTATGTTATGTACATGTACCTAGTGAAGTGAGATCAAAACTTGATGTGAAATCAGAAAAGTGTATATTTATTGGTTATGCAGATACTCAAAGAGGATATAGATGTTATAATCCTCATACCAATAAGGTGGTTGTTTCAAGAGATGTAAACTTTGATGAATCACTTTCATGGTATGTAGATAAGAAAAGTTTGCAGGTCATAAATGGAGATGAGGAAGATACAGGTGAAGGAGATGAGTGCTCACCTCAGCCCACAAGAAGTTTAAGTGATGAGAAAAGTGGTTTGGATGAAGAAAGAGAGCTACCTTTCAATGGAAGATTAAGGCAAGAGTCACCTCCAAGTGTTAAAAGTAAAGATAAACTCAAACTTGTTGAAGTTAATGATGAAGGAGAGGAAATTAGTGATGTATGTGAGTATGGAGATGTTGATATATTTAGGTAGTGATGTGTGTGAACACTTTAGGACCGCCGGGGCACTTTTTTCCCTCTTTAGGAGGTTTTTTTCCCCTGGCTTGTATATACGCCTATTGCCCTAAAGGGCTACTTATCTTTGTACATTCTCAAGTAATACATTCAGTCTTGTGTGTTGTGCTCCAAGCTTCTTCTTCTTCCTTGTGCTGTTTGCGTGCTTCCGCAGACGTATAACTCTAACAATTGGTATCAGAGCAGGTCATCGCTTCATCTAGGGTGTCGTCGACACTCCTCCGTTTGTAGTCTCAGAATCGCACGAATTTTGGTGAGCATACTTAGCGTGTTTTCGATATCAAAATTGCTTCGCTTTGTGGTGCCGAAATCGCGATCTGAGCTCATATCGGCCTCCAAACGCACTATCACTACGCTTCTGTAGGCTATTTCATCTTTTTGTACCAAAGGTATATACCAGTTTCTGTTCGCCAGTTTAAGCATCTCGAAGTCTGCTACAGGTCTAACAGAACTCGTCTGGGTAGTTCTGTTCATCTTTTTGAGATACAGTCAATTTTCTGCATCAAGGTATTTTAGTCACCGGCCATGGCTGAAAGCAGTGATGTATTCTGTATGTTGGCTGTTGAGGATAAGTTGGATGGTACCAACTACCCATTATGGGCCTATATGATGCGACATGTATTGGTTGCAAAAGGACTGTGGAACATTGTGCAGGGCGTTGAAAGACGTCCTGTTACACCTGTAATGACAGGTACTGCAAATACAGGTGCTTGAGCTGATGAAGATGGTGTCGAAGATAATATTCTGCAGATTCTTGTTTGTGCTGCTGTTTCTGTTGCACCTACTGTAGAGCAAATTCGTTGGGATGGGAGAGATGCACAAGCACATGCATTGATAGCTTTGTCTGTCAAACGTGCTATTATTCCTCACATTTGCTCTTGCAGAACAGCAAAGGATGCTTGGGATACACTTACCACTTTGTACCAGGCTAGGAATGAGGCTCGTGTTGCTTACCTCCGAAAATAGTTGGAGAGTGAGCACATGAATGAAGGTGATTCTATGGACAGTTTTCTCACAAAGATCAAAGACCTGAAGGAACAATTGATTTCTGCTGATGAAGTTATACCAGATAGCTCACTTGTGCAGACCGTTTTGAATGGTCTTCCTGATTCATATCAGAGCTTCACCTCTACTCTTCGGTTGATGATGAAAGGCAATCCAAATGCTTTGTCATTGAGGAGTTAGTCTCTGTTCTATTGCAGGAAGATCATTCTAGGCAAAACAGGTCCATTATGCGTGTTGCAGATCAAGATTTCCTGGCTAGTCAGAAGGGCAAAGGAAAATGGAGCTCTTCTACTAGTAAGCAGAAATTTGCAAATGCTGCACAATCGAAGAACTAGGATAAAGATGAGAAGAAATCAGAAAAGCAGAAATTGTTTTGCAAGTATTGTAAAGGAAATGATCATATCATAAAGAACTGTCCAAAATTGGCTGCAAAAGAGGCAAAGAAGAAAGAGGCTGGAATGGTTGTTGCAGAAGCCTCTACACCAAAAACAAAGTCTGCTAATCTTGTGCAGGAAGAAGAATGGGCGTTTACTACTGTTTGAAGTTTTAACCCATCTTCTCATGAGCAGTGCATGTCTGCAGTAGACTCAGATGTTTGGTACTTTGACAGTGGGGCGACCAAACATATTACCTCGCAGCGTAGTTTCTTCTCTTCACTCGAGCCTTCCCCT
Organism: Ceratopteris richardii; assembly: GCA_020310875.1. Lineage (NCBI taxonomy): Eukaryota > Viridiplantae > Streptophyta > Polypodiopsida > Polypodiales > Pteridaceae > Ceratopteris > Ceratopteris richardii. Next base: position 106,166 of record MU260237.1, on the reverse strand, counting down.
ACAGGGAATAGTGTCACATGTGCCAACAACTCCTCTTATCCTGTTATGGGAGTTGGTACGATCATTCTGACTACTGCAGATGGTAGTTCTTTCACTTTGTCAGATGCTTTATTTGTGCCAGGGATAAAAAAGAACCTATTATCAGTTTCTGCATTAGCCAAGATTGGCTTGGTTGTGAAATTTGTTGATGACAGGTGTACAGATCATGATCTCTCAATTGGCGATGTGATTATTGCTTCTGGTATTTTATGTCGTGGGCTGTATAAGCCCATAGACTATGAAAGATCAGTGAATGATTCCGCATGTGCAGTTCATGATTCTTAGGCTATGTCAGATGCAAAGCTTTGGCATGCACGCTTTGGTCATCTGAATTTTGCTAGTTTGCTACGCCTACAGAAATCAGAAATGGTCTCCTCTTTGCCCAAGCTTGAGGCACCTGGAAAACATGTTTGTGAGGGCTGTATTTTGGGCAAAATGCAGCATTCATCCTTTCCAAAAGATGGTTTAGTTCGGGCTATGCAGAAATTGTAGCTTGTACATAGTGATGTCTGTGGTCCTATGCAGACACCCTCTTTTGGAAATTACCTTTACTTCGTGACTTTCATTGATGATTTTTCCAGGCATGCATGGGTATATCCACTCAAAGCAAAGTCCTAAGTGTTCATGTGCTTCAAACAGTTTTTGGTTTTGGCTAAAAATCTGTCAGCATGTAAAATGGGCACCCTCCATTCTGATCGAGGTGGGGAATATATGTCTTCTGATTTTAATGCATTTCTGGCTGAACATGGGATAAAACACCAGTGTACAGTGCCGTATACACCTCAACAGAATGGAGTTGCTGAACGAAAGAACATGTCACTCATGGAGATAGCGAGGTGCATGGTCAAGAGTCAGGCTTTACCACATAGTTTCTGGCTTGAGGCTGTCATGTGTGAAGCATATGTACTGAACAGGTGTCCCACTAAAGCGCTGCAGTCTATCACTCCATATGAGGCTTGGCATGACCGCAATCCATCTGTTGCTCATCTGCGTGTTTTTGGTTGTCTGGCATATGCACTACTGCCTGAACAACATCGCAGAAATTGGATGATAAGGCAGTAAAATGTATTTTTGTTGGATACAGTTATGAAAGTAAAGGCTATTGTCTGTATCATCCACAGACTAAACACATTCTGGTTAGCCGTGATGTTGTCTTTGTGGAAGATGCTATTCAGCCATTGCTTTCATGTATTAAGGAGACATCTGTTAGCTCCAAAGACATGTATGATACTTTGATGCCTCTTTTTACAGGTGGACAGTCTAGTGCTGGTCCTAATGAGGAAACTTCTCAGCCTTTGCAGGTTTCATATGATGATGCAGATAATTCCATTTCTGATGCAGATTTACATGATGCACTTGTTGATGAGAGAGATGATATTGAGCAAGCAAAAACTATGCCAAAATGGCTGGTGCAGACTTTGCGTGACAGCAAATTAGATGCACCTTTGTCATATCGTACTTGTTCAGGCTCTCATAGTGCCTCCTTTGCATCAAATTTCTATGCTATGGCTGCATCTAGTCTCTGTGATGAGAATGTGCCTGTTTCTTTTGATGAAGCATAGAATTCAGAAAATTGGATGGCTGCTATGCAATCTGAATATGATGCTATAATGAAGACATGGTCTTTATGTGACTTGCCTCCTGGCAAGAAGGCCATTGGCACTAAGTGGGTATACATGCTGAAGCGTAAACCTGATGGTATAGTTGACAGGTATAAGGCTAGGCTTGTTGCAAAGGGTTATGCGCAGGAAAGAGGAGTTGATTTTGATGAGACCTTTGCACCTACATGTCGTATGACTATTGTTCGGAGCATTTGTGCACTTGCAACCCATCATGGTTGGAATGTACATCAGTTGGACATTAAAACAACATTTCTGAATGGTGACTTGCATGAAGAATTGTATGTTTTTCAGCCCCGTGGCTTTGTGCAAAAAGGGCATGAAAACCAGGTGTGCAGGTTAAAGAAGGCATTATATGGTTAAAGCAAGCACCACGTGCTTGGTATGAGAAGATACATGCCTATTTGGTTGCACATGGTTTTGAGAACAGTCCAACTGAAAGCACCTTATATGTTAAGCGTGCTAATGATGTGCTTCTGATCATTTTTGTATATGTTGATGACATGCTGCTCACTGGTCCTATTGAGAAGCATATTGCTGATTTCAAGGCTGATTTGCATGCCTCATTTGAGATGTCTGATTTGGGGCATTTGCATCACTATTTGGGCATTCAATTTATGCAAGTTGATGGTGGAATGGCTTTGTGTCAAACGAAATATATTGACACATTATTGCAGCGTTTTGGCCTTGAAGACTGTAAGTCTATTGCCACTCCTATGGAGACAGGCTTACGATTGAGTCTTCATGATGCTGGAGATGCATTTGATGCTGTTCTCTATCAGTAGGCTGTTGGATGCTTGATTTACTTATGCATTACTCGGCTTGATATTCAGTTTGCTGTCTCACATATGAGCAAGTTTATGCATTGCCGAGGAGTCACGCATTGGAAGGCGGTTAAGCGCATCTTTCGCTACTTGAGTGGTACTCGGCTACTTGGGTTGTTTTATCCCAAGGGGGGATCACTACCGCCAGATTTGCATGCTTTTTCTGACTCAGATTGGGCTGGTTGCTATGACACTCGTGTGTCCACCAGTGGTTTTTGCTTCATGCTTGGTAGCTCATGTATATCTTGGTTGAGCAAGAAGCAGTCTACTGTGGCCACTTCTAGTTGTGAGGCTGAGTATATTGCAACTTTCACAGCGAGTGTTGAGTGTGTGTGGCTCAGACGCCTTATGGCTGATTTGGGTGTTGGCCAGTCTTCTGCCACCACCATCTTCACTGACAGTCAGAGCGCATTGGCAGTTGCGAGGAACCCTGTGTTCCATGCTCGCACTAAGCACATTGAGGTGCATTATCACTATGTTAGGGAGAGGTTCTCTGCTGGGGAGATCAGCTTGGCATATGTGCCCACGCAGGAGAACATTGCTGACCTTTTTACGAAGGCTCTGCCTAGGGAGAAGTTTGAACCTTTTCGCAAAGCTTTGGGCTTACTTCCTTTTGTGGAGTGATTTCCACATAGCTTGGCACTTCCTTATACATGAGTGTCAGGTCCTTGTTCACCGCATCACTCCCAGGGGGGATTTGTTGATATATTTAGGTAGTGATGTGTGTGAACACTTTAGGACCGCCGGGGCACTTTTTTCCCTCTTTACGAGGTTTTTTTTCCCCGGCTTGTATATATTCCTATTGCCCTAAAGCGCTACTTATCTTTGTACATTCTCAAGTAATACATTTAGTCTTGTCTATTGTGCTCCAAGCTTCTTCTTCTTCCTTGTGTTGTTCGCGTGCTTCCGTAGACATCTAACTCCAACAGGAGAATAATCAAAGGTTCCTAATAAGAAAGGAAGAGCATCTACATTGTAGGTAAGAAGAACTTCAAGAGTGAGTAAGCAACCTCAAAGGTATACTTATGAATCTTTCATGAATACTCATTATGCTTTTCTTTATCTCTACACTGCTGTAGTTTTGTATGTAGAGATTGCAGAGCTTTTATCTTCCTCATTATATATCCAAATTACATATTTGATAGCTCATTTGAAAGCTCGTACTGTCTACTTTCATACTATCAATTTTCATAATCATTGGATTTGTAAGCTGAGAGCAATACGCTCTGCAAGTAGTGTGTGTTCTCGGGTTTCACCCCTACTGAAGGTCTCCATTTTACCTCAAACGTGTAGAGGTCATATCTCCTTGTGTATTTATCCAAATTGAGTGTTCTTTGTCTCATTGGAATGCTCTTGGTCTCTAGTATATGTGATTAAAAGAGTTTTACAAAATTCTAAGTGAGTAGAGAGCAGTAATCTCTGCAAGCATGACTAGTTTTCTGTGATGAAGTTTGTGAGAAGGTCAACTTGTTCCTAGGGGGTTCCACCTACTTCCAGGTATATTTTGGAGGTCAATAAACTCCAACACTTCTAATGTAGAAGGAGACAACACCAACATTGCATCCTATTGGTGTTGAAGCCCATGACCATGCCATAAGGAGATGAATTTCCTTATGTTGTCATCTGTGTCTTCATAAGCTGATCCCTAAAAGGTAGTAAATTTAATGTTCAACCTTGATAGTAGATTCGAAAGCTCCTCTATTGATGTGTGAGCTTCCTTTGAGGTATGCAAAGTGAAATCCAGCATCCTTCTAGCTTTCTCTTTTGAGAGTGGGGCAGAAGCCAAATCAATAGAAAAATTGAAGGGTAGAGTGCTAAGTTGACTGGCTAAAGGTAGAGTTGACTTCTTGAGGCTCCTTTGTGCATGAATAGGCTCTCTATCTACTCCAGTGTGGGTCATGTATGAACTTGCAAGAAGAAAAAAGAAACAATGCAAAAAGAATTGTTCACTGTACAAGGTCCCTCATACTAAATATGTAAGGGTCCCATAGGGCATGCCAAACTATAGAGGAGGTATTCGGGTAACAAACTATATAAGAGTGAAGAGTCCACTATGACCGCACTTCCAGTACTCCTTCTACTCAAGGGGTGTTATTCCTTAGGGAAGTATACCCTTTGACATGTCTACATGCAGGTACACTAGTTGACAATAAAGACATAGAGATGGAAAACGTTGGAAGTACAATATGAGAAAAAGCCCAATTTTTTAAGATCGATAATGATTATAGTGAGTCAAAACTAGTACAAATGAATATTAGAGTGGGCTAGCAACCACTCTTGAGGCCAGAAGAAATCAACAACAAGATGTACTGAAACAACGAAATAATCTCTACAAGAGAAATACCCAAACTAAGAGGTGCTAGCCAAATCTACTCAATCACTCTGTAATGCTAGCTTCCACTTAATCGAGAACCAACACTCTATATAGTAACTACAAAATGGTCTCGACACACAGTAGGCAAGTTGCAATAGAATCCAAAGAGGACAATAGCCAACAGATAACTTCCACTAGTGGAGTTCAACAATAATAACAATTTGATAAGGATTTCCAAATGAGTGCCATACATTTGTTTATATAGACTTTAAATGCCCGAGGGGTGGCCTCATTGAATCCATGTGTTCACTGTCGCATGTGCCAAACCGACACGATTGGTGGAGGAGTGGGGTAATTCTACCTCTAGTAGCCAACCACGTTTTGTTATGGTCTCTCCTACATTAAGTCACACTTTAAAACTTGACTAAAAAGCTGATAAAAATCTATTGTGTCACTTGCTACACACTATAGTCTTCCAAAAATAGGTGCATGAGGGTGAGAAGCCGCCTTGATGGTGAAGCCCAACCCACTATTTATTTGGTAGTCACCCCATTTGTGGTGAGGCGATAAAAAAGAGTAGTCACCCAAACTTGAGGAGAAAAGGAATAAGTAGTCACCCAATTTGTTTTGGAAAATAGTAGTTGCCCATGTGTGATAGAAAAGACAGATTGGTAGTCACCCTATATGGTAGAAGATGCAATGATGGTAGTTTCCTAATCTTGGAAAGAAATCAGGAAGGTGGTAGTTGCCAAATTTGGTGAGCTAAGCATAGTGGTAGGTGCCAAAATCGTGATTAGGAGGAGGTAGAATATGTCATCACCTTGGGGAGCCAACCATGGTAGAGGCCTCACTATTTTTTACGGATGGAAAGGAGGAGTGGAGGCCCAATGTGGTCTTGGGGCAAATGGACTTCAAGGGCACAATAGAGTACCCCTTGTTCAATCCTTCAATTAAAGTACCTATTGTGGTCTTTAATCTTGTGTATGCTCTTCTGTTGTTGTTATGAACCTTAGTCTTGATTGTTGATGTATGAAACACCACAAGAAATGAATTAATGTGACACTAGAACACCTCTATGGTCACCATTAACTCATTGCCACTCCAAACTTTGAGAAATGATAGCCTAAAGTGAGAACTTTGCTTCTATAGAAATTCCTAGTCACTGAAATGACATACCTTCAGTATTTTGCTAATTTCTCCTAGCTCAAGTATTATTTCTCCATGAACATTTATAGTCTGAAACTAGAAGAGTAGAGCTTTCCAACAAGCTATCATATGCATCAAACGGATCTCTAGAACTCAAGTTATGGCTCTCACAAGATGACCCTGTATGACCTTCCAAAACTGGAAATTTTACTTGTTTTAGTAAGAGCGCCTGTTTAAAATTAGAATTCGATGCCTAGCATCGACTTGCAACGAGAATTCGATGCCGAGCATCGACTTGGGATGTTTTTGGCCACTTTTCAGCAGGGATTCGATGCCGGGCATCGACTTCCCGCATAAAGTCTTGATCTTTTGGACACCAAAACTATAGGTGATTTCATGCACACTTAGAATATGACTTATCAACTGGAATTCGATGCCAGGCATCGAGTTGCTCCAACAACATCATGTTTTTCAAACACTTCAGTACTGAATGAAAAATATAAAAGAAAATATGACTTATCAACAGAGATTCGATGCCAGGCATCGAGTTGCTTGGAAAACTTGATCTTTGTAACTCATCACACAGTAGGTAATCATGGAGATGATGGAGAGAGGCTCATACACAGAACTTTACTCAGTTCTTCTCATAACTATAAAAAACTCAGAAGTTTTACAAATGCTTTCTCACTCAGAGAAGCCCGACTATACTCAGTCATACAAAAATGAGTTCTTCTCACTTTCTCATTGTCTTCCTCCTTCTTCTTCTCCTTTCTCTCTCTCTCTCCGCGTCAGTTGATACAAACTAACTTATATAGATTTTCGTATTCTCGTGATTTTAAAAAACTTCTAGAACTAAAGTGAACTAACTTTACAAATATAATACATTTGTGAATTTGTCCCTTCACATAGGCATGGGGTTTTCTTCCTAAGATTTGACCTTCAAATATATGTCCAGTTAGTGATTGTTTCTCCAACAGCTCCCCCTCAATCACTAATTGACATTCCCTGTTTCTTCATATCTTCTTCTTTTCTTTTACTCCTGCCATGCTTTTGAATCTGCTGGTCTTCACACCATCCAAGCTCTTTGTCATTATGTCTGCTAACTGATCTTTAGTAGAAATGTACTCCACTTCAATCTCCTTCTCCATTACCTTTTCTCTGAGAAAATGATATTGTATCTCTATGTGCTTTGTCCTTGCATGAAATACTGGATTTGCTGCAAGATAAAGTGAACTCATATTATCTCCATGTATTGTAGGTGTACCTTGATCAATGCCTAAGCTCTTGAACAATGTCTGCATCCATATGACTTCCTTAGCTGCTTCTACAAGTCCTTTGTACTCTGCTTCAGTTGATGATAATGCTACTGTATGTTGTTTCTTTGAACACCAACTTACAAGCTTATCACCAATATATATCATGTAACCATGAGTTGATCTTCTGTCATCTTGATTACCTGCCCAATCTGAATCACTATAGGCTCTCAACTTCAAATCTGATGTAAAACGATAATATAATCCTTCCTTTATAGTTCCTTTGATATATCTGAGAACTCTTTGACAAGAGATTGATACTTCCTCATATCTTTGTAGTCTGCACCATCATATTTACTGAGCTTGTGATTAACTTCAAGTGGAGTTGAAGCTTCTCTGCAATTTTCCATATCAAACTTCTTCAACAAGTTCAGAAGATACCTTTCTTGTGACACATATATGCCATGATCTGTATAAGTAACTTCCATTCCAAGAAAGTATGATAACTTTCCTAGGTCACTGATCTTAAATTCTTTTTCAAGTAATCTCTTTACCTCCTTGATTCCTTCATCTGAAGTACCTGTGATTATAATGTCATCTACATAAATACAAATGTAGATTGTACCTTCCTTTGTTCTTTTGATAAGTAGACTTGAATCTGCTTTTGAACTTTGATATCCAAGATCATTGAGATACTTCACCAGTCTATAGTTCCAAGCTCTTGGAGCTTGCTTCAATCCATACAATGCTCTTCTCAACCTGCAAACAAAATTTGGATACTTGGAATCTATAAACCCTTGAGGTTGTTCCATGTATACCTCATCTGATATGTATCCATTCAAGAATGCATTCTTTATATCCAATTGACTTAGAGTCCATCCTTTTGAAGCTGCAATAGCAATGATTGTCCTTATAGTTGACATCTTAGCTACGGGACTGAATGTCTCATCATAATCTACGCCATAGGTCTGGGCATAGCCTTTCACCACCAATCTAGCTTTGTATCTAGCTATACTTCCATCTGCAAGCTTCTTCACTTTATAAACCCATTTATTTCCAATTACTTTCTTACCATTTGGTTTAGGAACAAGTTCCCATGTCTTGTTCTCCTCCAGTGCATTGAATTCTTCCTTCATTGCTTCTTCCCATTGCTTCTTACCTTTAGCTTCATCATAGTTCTGAGGTTCTTCATCATCTTTGACCATATATGCATAGTTCTTCTGAGTTATGTAAGAAGTATCATAAGAATACCTTTCTGGTTGTCTTCTAGTCCTGCTTGACCTTCTTGGTTCACATTCTTCATATGTGTCTGGATACACTTCTTCATCAAATATAGGAGCTTCTTCATTTCTTCTTGTTAATCCACTTGTGGATGTACTTGCTTGCATATAGTCTTCATCTCTATTTACCTGCACAATTGATTTTCCTTTCTCACATCTTCTTACCTCTTCTTCAAATTCTTCAGCTGTATGACTTTGATCTGCATACCAACTTTTCTGTTCATCAAATGTAACATCTCTAGAAACAATAAATTGTTTTGTTAGAGGATTCCACAACCTGTAACCCATCTGCTTTTCATCATAACCAATGAACACATATTTTTCTGCCTTTGGTTCAAGTTTATGCCTAAGCTGTGATGGCACATAAGCATATGCAATTGATCCAAACACTCTACAATGATCTAGTGTTGGTTTCTTACCCCACCAAGCTTCATATGGAGTCATTCCATTCAGAGCTGCACATGGTAATCTATTCACAAGATATGTAGCTGTATTTACAGCCTCAGCCCAAAGATAATCTGGACAATTCTTCTCCTTTAGCATAGCTCTAGCAAACTCAACCAGAGTCCTGTTCCTTCTTTCTGCTACACCATTTTGTTGTGGTGTATACCTGCAAGTTATTTCTCTCTTAATACCTGCATTCCAAAGATAATCATTGAACTCTTGGGAGAAATATTCTCCCCCTCCATCAGACCTCAGTCTCTTAAGCTTTTGACCTGTTACTCTCTCTGCATATGCATGAAAATGCTTGAAGGCTCCAAACACTTCTGATCTTTCCTTCAAAACATATAATGTTATCCATCTTGTAGCATCATCAATGAAAAGAACATAATACCTTGAGCCACTGATAGATCCTTCTTTTGTTGGTCCCCATACATCTGTATGAATGAGCTCAAGTACTCCATCATGTTTGAAACCTTTCTTTTGAAATGGTAACCTGTGTGCTTTACCCATTTGACATGCTTCACATTTATAAACCATATGTTGACTTTGCACATTTGGTAATCCTAGTACAGACTGATTAGCAACCATAGCTTTAATTCCTCTTTCATTAAAGTGACCTAATCTCTTATGCCAGAGATCAAGTTCTGTAATCACTCCTTCACCATGTGTGAGCAAAGCTTGACCAATGTTCCCTTGCACTCTTAAAGTAAAGAGTCTACCTTCTTTCTTACCAGAGACAATCTGATTATATCCATTCTCTGGATCTTCCACAAATACTCCTTCATTTGTAAACCTGACTTGAAAACCTTTTTCAACTATCTGTCCCACACTAATCAAGTTTTTAGGTATTGTAGGAACATACAAAACATTGGTTAGCAAATCTGCTCCACTCTTGCATTTCACTTTTCCAATTGAATGTACACTATGTCTTGTATTATCACCAGTTTGAACTGTGTGACTAGAAATTCCTTTTTCCAATTCTGACATCAATTCTATGTTTCCTGACAAATGATTAGAACATCCAGAGTCAATGTAGAATACCTTTAGATCTTCTTTATTTGATGTGTTGATTGAGTTCATCATCAATGATGTATGACTTTCATTCTGTGTGTCATTTGCATAGTTGTAGTAGGTGGTTTTGTAGGATTGATTCTGTCCCCAACTTCTTCCTCCACCTCTACCATAGCCTCCTCTTTGACTTTGTCTACCTCTTTGAAAATTACTTTGATATCTTCCACCTCGACCTCTGCTATTGTTGTTTTGATTCTGGTTTGATCCTTGTTGGTTGTGCCAACAGTCATGAGCCAAATGATTACTCAATCCACAGATCCAGCAAGCCTTTTTGTTGTTATTTTGATTACCTCTTCCTCTTCCAAAGCCTCTTGCTCTTCCTCTACCAGTGCCTTTACCTCTTGCATAATAAGCTTGAGAACTAGACTCCTCTTCATCCTTTGCTTTACCTTTATCTCCTTTCTTCTTGTTCTTCATGTACATTGCAGAACTTTGTCCTTTATCTCCATCTCCCTTCAAGTCTTGCTCATATGTGAGCATCAAACCAAGCAACTGGTTCAAATCTGGAACATAATGATTTAATGAAAGTTCTGTTGATAAGACAAAAGGTTTCCACCTTTCATCCCCTCTCAAACCTGCAAGTAGTTGAGCAATCAATCTGTGATCTTCAACATCTTCATCTATGGATCCAAGACTATCTGCTAGATCCTTCATCTTAGTGACATAATCACTAATGGTTTGACTTGGCTTCTTCTTGAATGTTGTAAACTCTGACCATAGACTTGCTTTACGTGCTTTAGTAGTACTTTGGAAATGATACTCCAATGCGTTCCATATATCTTCAGATGATTCCAATCCTCTGATGTGTGGTAGCAAATGATCAGAGATTGTATTGTAGATGTATGCTTTTGCACTTGCATCCTTCTTCTGCCAATGCTTTAAAGCATCTAGTTCTTCTTTCTTTGGTCGGCTTTCATCTTCGAATACTGGCTTCTCTTCTTCACCTGTAACATATATCATGAGATCCTTACTCATAAGTAAGGCTTCCATTCTCATTACCCATGTGGGGTAATTATCTCTGTCCAGTTTGTCAATGGAGATATGATCTGCCATAGTTCTTTCCTTTTGCTGCAACCTGTGAGCTTAAAGGATAAAGGATAATACCTTTTGAAGTTCTTTGTGTATGAGGATACTTTTGAAGTAACCTTTTGATGCCTTGTGTCTTCAAATGCTTCA
>MU260237.1:77500-80000 GCA_020310875.1 Ceratopteris richardii | reverse complement strand
TAAGTGTCTGGATACACCTCTTCATCAAATATAGGAGCTTCTTCATTCCTTCTTGTTAATCCACTTCTGGATGTACTTGCTTGCATATAGTCTTCATCTCTATTCACCTGCACAATTGATTTTCCTTTCTCACATCTTCTTACCTCTTCTTCAAATTCTTCAGCTGTATGACTTTGATCTGCATACCAACTTTTCTGTTCATCAAATGTAACATCTCTAGAAACAAGAAATTGTTTGGTTAGAGGATTCCACAACCTGTAACCCATCTGATTTTCATCATAACCAATGAACACATATTTTTCTGCCTTTGGTTCAAGTTTATGTCTTAGTTGTGATGGCACATAAGCATATGCAATTGATCCAAACACTTTACAATGATCTAGTGTTGGTTTCTTACCCCACCAAGCTTCATATGGAGTCATTCCATTGAGAGCTACACATGGTAATCTATTCACAAGATATGTAGCTGTATTTACAGCTTCAGCCCAAAGATAATTTGGACAATTCTTCTCCTTCAACATAGCTCTAGCAAACTCAACCAAAGTCCTGTTTCTTCTTTCTGCTACACCATTTTGTTGTGGTGTATACCTACAGGTTATTTCTCTCTTAATACCTGCATTCCAAAGATAATCATTTTGAACTCTTGCGAGAAGTATTCTCCCCCTCCATCAAACCTCAGTCTCTTAAGCTTTTGATATGTGACTCTCTCTGCATATGCATGAGAATGCTTGAAGGCTCCAAACACTTCTGATCTTTCCTTCAAAACATATAATGTTATCCATCTTGTAGCATCATCAATGAAATGAACATAATACCTTGAGCCACTAATAGATCCTTCTTTTGTTGGTCCCCATACATCTGTATGAATGAGCTCTAGTAATCCATCATGTTTGAATCCTTTCTTCTAAAATGGTAACCTATGTGCTTTTCCCATCTGACATGCTTCACATTTATAAACCATATGTTGATTCTGCACATTTGGTAATCCTAGTACAGACTGATTAACAACCATAGCTTTAATTACTCTTTTATTGAAATGACCTAATCTCTTATGCCAGAGATCAAGTTCTGTAATCACTCCTTCACCATGTGTGAGCAAAGCTTGACCAATGTTCCCTTGTAATCTTAAAGTAAAGAGTCTACCTTCTTTCTTAGCAGAGAAAATCTTATTATATCCATTCTTTCGATCTTCAACAAATACTCGTTCATTTGTAAACCTGACTTGAAAACCTTTTTCAACTATCTGTCCCACACTAATCAAGTTTTTAGGTATTGTGGGAACATACAAAACATTGGTTAGCAAATCTGCTCCACTCTTGCATTTCACTTTTCCAATTGAATGTACATTATGTCTTGTATTATCACCTGTTTGAACACTATGACTAGAAATGCCTTTTTCCAATTCTGACATCAATTCTATGTTTCCTGACAAATGATTAGAACATCCAGAGTCAATGTAAAATACCTTTAGATCTTCTTTATCTGATGTGTTGATTGAGTTCATCATCAATGATGTATGACTTTCATTATGTGTGTCATTTGCATAGTTGTAGTAGGTGGTGTTGTAGGATTGATTTTGTCCCCAACTTCTTCCTCCACCTCTACCATAGCCTCCTCTTTGATTTTGTCTACCTCTTTGAAAATTACTTTGATATCTTCCACCTCGGCCTCTGCTATTGTTATTCTGATTTTGATTTGATCCTTGTTGATTGTGCCAACAGTCATGAGCCAAATGATTACTCAATCCACAGATCCAACAAGCCTTCTTGTTGTTATTTTTGATTACCTCTTCCTCTTCCAAAACCTCTTGGTCTTCCTCTGCCAGTGCCTTTACCTCTTGCATAATAAACTTGAGAAGTTGGCTCTTCTTCATCCTTTGCTTTACCTTTATCTCCTTTCTTCTTGTTCTTCATGTACATTGTAGAACTTTGTCCTTTATCTCCATCTCCCTTCAAGTCTTGCTCATATGTGAGCATCAAACCAAGCAACTGGTTCAAATCTGGAACATAATGATTCAAAGAAAGTTTTGTTGACAAGACAAAAGGTTTCCACCTTTCATCTCCTTTCAAACCTGCAAGTAGCTGAGCAATCAATCTGTGATCTTCAACACCTTCATCTATGGATTCAAGACTATCTTCTAGATCCTTCATCTTAGTGACATAATCACTAATACTTTGACTTGGCTTCTTCTTGAATGTTGTAAACTCTGACCATAGACTTGCTTTCCTTGCTTTGGTAGACTTTGGAAATGATATTCCAATGCATTCCATATATCTTCAGATGATTCCAATCCTCTGCTGTGTGGTAGCAAATGATCAGAAATTGTATTGTAGATGTAGGCTTTTGCACTTGCATCCTTCTTCTACCAATGCTTTAAAGCATCTAGTTCTTCTTTCTTTGGTCGACTTTCATCTTCAAATACTGGCTTCTCTTCTTCACCTGTAACATATATCATGAGGTCCTTACTCATAAGTAAGGCTTCCATTCTCATTACCCATGC
>MU260237.1:50000-67500 GCA_020310875.1 Ceratopteris richardii | reverse complement strand
CATATGCATACATGCATGCATGCATATGCATGTATGCATGTATGAATATGAATGTATGCATATGCATGCATGCACACACATGCATATGCATGCATGCACACACATGCATACATGCATGAACACACATGCATACATGCATGAATGCACATGCATACACGCATGCATGTGCATGCATGCATGCATGCATATGCATACATGCATGCATGCATGCATACATGCATGCATGCATGCATGCATACATGCATGCATGCATGCATACATGCATGCATGCATGCATACATGCATACATGCATATGCATACATGCATGAATGCACATGCGTACATGCACGCATGCATGCATGCATGCATACATGCATATGCATACATGCATATGCATACATGCATGCATATGCATACATGCATGCATATGCATACATGCATGAATGCACATGCATACATGCATGAATGCATATGCATACATGCATGCATGCATATGCATACATGCATGTGCATGCATGCATGCGTATGCATACATGCATATGCATACATGCATATGCATACATGAATGCATATGCATACATGCATGCATACACATGCACACATGCATGCATAGATGCATGCATACACATGCATACATGCATGCATACACATGCATACATGCATGCATACATGCATGCATACATGCATGCATACACATGCATGCATGCATACACATGCATGCATGCATACACATGCATACATGCATATGCATACATGCATACATACATGCATACATACATGCATACATGCATGCATGCATGCATACATGCATGCATGCATGCATACATGCATGCATGCATACATGCATATACATACATGCATACATGCATATGCATACATGCATACATATGCATACATGCATACATATGCATACATGCATACATATGCATACATGCATACATATGCATACATGCATGAATGCACATGCATACATGCACATGCATACATGCATACATGCATTAATGCACATGCATACATGCATGAATGCACATGCATACATGCATGAATGCACATGCATACATGCATGAATGCACATGCATACATGCATATGCATACATGCATATGCATACATACATACATGCATACATACATACATACATACATACATGCATACATACATACATACATACATGCATACATGCATACATACATACATGCATACATGCATACATACATACATACATACATACATACATACATACATACATACATACATACATACATACATACATACATACATGCATGCATGCATACATGCATGCATATGCATACATGCATGCATATGCATACATGCATGCATATGCATACATGAATGAATGCACATGCATACATGCACATGCATACATGCACATGCATACATGCATACATGCATATGCATACATGCATATGCATACATGCATGAATGCACATGCATACATGCATATGCATACATGCATACATGCATGAATGCACATGCATACATGCATGAATGCATATGCATACATGCATGCATGCATATGCATACATGCCTGTGCATACATGCATATGCATACATGCATGTGCATGTATGCACATGCATGTATGCATATGCATGCATGCATGTATGCATATGCATGCATGCATGTATGCATATGCATATGCATGTATGCACATGCATGCATACATGAATGCATATGCATACATGAATGCATATGCATACATGCATGCATGAATGCATATGCATACATGCATGTGCATACATGCATATGCATACATGCATGTGCATACATGCATGTGCATACATGCATACATGCATATGCATACATGAATGCATATGCATACATGCATGCATACACATGCATACATGCATGAATGCACATGCATACATGCATTTCATGCATGTATGCATATGCATATGCATGTGCATATATGCATATATGCATGTATGCATGTATGCATATGCATACATGCATGCATGCATGTATGCATATGCATACATGCATGCATGCATATGCATACATGCATAAGAATACGTGAATGCATATGCATACATGCATGCATACATACATACATGTATGTATGCATGCATGTATGCATATGCATTCATGTATGCATATGCATGTATGAATGCATGAGGGATATGCATACATGCATGCATGTGGGATATGCATATGTATACATGCAAGTAAGCATGCATATGTATACAAGCATGCATGCATATGTATACAAGCATGCATGCATATGTATACAAGCATGCATTTGAATACATGAATGCATATGCATACATGCATGCATACATACATACATACATACATACATGTATGCATATGCATTCATATATGCATATGCATGTATGAATGCATGATGGATATGGATACATGCATGCATGCGGGATATGCATATGTATACATGCAAGTAAGCATGCATATGTATACAAGCATGCATGCATATGTATACAAGCATGCATGCATATGTAAGCATGCATGCATATGTAAGCATGCATGCATATGTATACAAGCATGCATGCATATGTAAGCAAGCATGCATATGTAAGCAAGCATGCATATGTATACAAGCATGCATGCATATGTAAGCAAGCATATGTATACAAGCATGCATATGTAAGCAAGCATGCATATGTAAGCAAGTAAGCATATGCATACATGCATCCATATGTATACAAGCATGCATATGTAAGCAAGCAAGTATATGTACATGTATGTATACAAGCAAGCATATGCATACAAGCATATACAAGGAAGCATATGTATATGTATATGTATTCACGTATACATATACAAGCATATGTATACGTGAATGCATATGTATACAAGCATATGTATACATGAATGCATATGTATACAAGCATATGTATACATGAATGTATATGTATACAAGCTTAAGCATGCATATATATACATTGGATGAGATGAGATCTTCATATTGCATCAGATGGGATCTCCACGTACACCATGGGGTGCACACGATCACGACGAATCAAAGATATATAATATTCGTAATGGAGCTCCCGTTATGGATGTGATGGGAAAGTCAATGCGACAACGTATACGACAACCCTGCTCGATCGAATTCGGTCATTCAGTAATGTTAAAATGGACCGAACAGGATAGAGACTCTAAAAATCATATCACACAATGCATATATGAAGAGTACCGGTCAGCACCTGGCAATCCTGTTGTGAGTTCCGATTGGATACAACATACAACACGCGAGGTGATGTGGCATCGACGATCGAAAGCTCGCGATGCTTTGAAAGCAGGCTTACCGAAGCCTGTATGGCTAGACGCCGAAGAATGGGAATCGATTCAGGATGAGCATCAACATACTCCTGATCGGTATCGACAACAAAGAGATGTGGCGGCCACTCGGTTAGATACGATTGGAACGTCGCATTTAGGTAACGGCGGCTACGACAGTATGCGCTACCAATTTGTAAGTATGATGTTAATTATTGAAGTTGTTTGTGTTAAGTATATTATGTATATTCATCTAACATTTTGCATATTTACTATAGGAGTTGGCAGTGGGTCGTCCTCCAACGCGAGCAGAAGAATCGTATGGATATCGACATGGATTGACTGCACTGTTACAAGACTTAGAGGGGCGTGATGCAATCGTCTCATGGGAGAATATTCTTGATTAGGTAAAGTTATATCTTGGTTTCGTGTTTCTAGTTGTTGTTTATAAATTTCATTTTAATTGGTTTTATTTTGTACATATGTTTTGTTGTAGGATTGTAGGTGTAAATATTTTGATCAATGCCACAATTTTGTATCACACTCGCATACGACAATCATGAACCATAATTTTGTATTCAATTCCTATATGGAAGTGTTTTGTCACATTGCCACAATTTTGTATTACACTCCTATGTGGCAATGATGTACCATAATTTTGTATTCGATTCCTATATGTAAGTGCCATTTATGGAATATACGACTTTCTGTACATGAATCATTGTTCATTTTTGTTCATATAAGTTTATGTTTTGGTTGCCATTAGAGTACATAACACATGTACTCAGTTGGGCAGAGTGTATTGTCTTTTGCTAAACAACATCATGCTGTAGCAAAAGACAACACACTCTGCACAAAAAAATTTGTGCAGGTATGGTTGTCGGTATACGCATCGGTATGTCCAGTATGGTCGTCGATATATGCGCCGGTACACCCAGCGGGGACGTCGGTATAAGCATCGGTATATCCGTCGGTATTTCCAACGGTTATACTGACGCATATATCGACGAACATACCGACGCCATACCGGCACTTTCTTTCCGATGCATATACCGACTGTAACACCGACGTCGCAAAGATTTCACGCCTGTTCATTTGCCTCGGTAGCAACCTCGGTATACCCTCGATATGTTGTAGTGAGATAGATGGATAGATTGATGGATAGATACATGGATAGATAGATGGATAGATAGATGGATAGATAGATGGATAGATAGATAGATAGATAGATAGATAGATAGATAGATAGATAGATAGATAGATAGATAGATAGATAGATATATAGATAGATAGATAGATAGAGAGATAGATAGATAGATAGATAGATAGATAGATAGATAGATAGATAGATAGATACATGGATAGATACATGGATAGATAGATGGATAGATGGAGGGATAGATGGATGGATATATGGATACATAGATGGATAGATAGATGGATAGATAGATGGATAGATAGATGGATAGATAGATAGATAGATAGATAGATAGATAGATAGATAGATAGATAGATAGATAGATAGATAGATAGATAGATAGATAGATAGATAAATAGATAGATAGATAGATAGATTGATAGATAGATAGATAGATAGATAGATAGATAGATAGATAGATAGATAGATAGATAGATTGATAGATGATGGGGCACTGAAACTACGATACCACTTTTGGTATGGTAGCTCAGATACCACTTGTTATGGCCGACACGGCAAAGACTCGAACCTTGTCAAGCCTGTGGAATTTGCTGCACCACCGAAGAGAGCTAAGCTAGAGTGATATTAGAACACCTCTATAATCAACAGTAGCTTAGCAAGGTTTCTGTCACTCAAACATATAAGAGTGTGTTTTGAATTCACTGAAAATTCTACTGGAACTTCACTAGACTGTCACCAGACTGTCACCGTAATTATACCGGACTCTTACGGGAATCAATTGCGATTCTATTTGTAATCACTTCAAGTGAGTATACAAGAAGTAAGGAAGTGATGCGTGAACTTCCTTCCTTGAATGAACTCTTTATGAAGTTTAAGAAAAAACTTCACCAGTTTTGAATGGTTCTTTCCGGTCAGGCTTTGTACTGTGTGTACATATTCATTTCACCGAAATCTTTGATGGACTGATAGTAGAGATGTCTAGCTACAAGATAAGCTATCTCTCATACAAAACTTTAATTTACTCTGCGAGGTATACTTTGTTGTTCTACCGAAAAACACGTTTACTGAGAAAATGTAACTGACCGAAACATTCGTTTAATGAGAAAATAACTGTTAACGAACTTTATACTGTAACACGAAAATTCTCAGGTTTCTTCACATACAAAGAATGCGCACAAACTTCCACATGAACATGTGTTTTCTATTAGAGAAGATGTGTACAAACCTAGCTTGGCTTCATCTTGCTCAAGCTATGGAAACTCTCCTACACTGAGTAGTTTCTTCTTACCATCTCTCTCAGATGAATACCTGACATTTCAGGTTTCTGTTATTCCTCTTTACATACGCGATCTCTGGCGTCTTCTAACCCTATTCTTGATTTCTATATGAGCTCTATTCGTACTGCGCACTCTTCTCACGCATGTTCTTGCTTCCACTCACTCTCTCTTCTTATGCACGTTCTCTCTTTATATACAGTTTGATTCGGTGTAACTAACTCTAACAAACTCTGATTCTGGAAGATTCTACGCTATACATAACGGTCGTGAGTTTGTCCCTTCACTAAGGCTTTTGATTTTTTGAATACTTTGATTCCGCTTCTCTTTATCTTTCTCTTTCTTTTATGTCTGTCTGTATGTCAAATTCGTGAGTGATTCTTCAACAGCTCCCCCTCAATCACTAATTTGACTCTTCCTGTCTTTCATATATTTTCCTTTCTTTTATACCTTCCATTTCTTTGAATCTACTTGTCTTCGTTCCATCCAAGCTCTTTGTCAGAATATCTGCAATCTAATCTTTTGTCGGAGTGTATACTATTTCTATCTCCTTCTCCATTACCTTTTCCCTCAGGAAATAATATTGAATCTCTATGTGTTTTGTTCTTGCATGAAATACTGGATTTTCTGCAAGATACAACGAGCTCATATTATCTCCATTTATGATATGTATACCTTAATCAATACCCATGCTTTTGAGCAAGGTCTGCATCCATATCACTTCTTTAGCTGCTTCTACAAGTTCTTTATATTCTGCTTCTATTGACGATAAGGCCACTGTGTGTTGTTTCTTCGAACACCAGCTTATTAGCTTATCTCCTAGGTATATCATATACCCATGTGTTGATCTTCTGTCATCTTGACTTCCTGCCTAGTCTGAGTCACTGAATTCTCTCAGCTTTATATCTGACGTAAAAGGATAATATAATCCTTCCTTTATAGTTCTTTTGATATATCTAAGAACTCTTTGTCCTGCAACCCAATGTTGATCCTTCGGACAATGCATGAACTGTGAGAGAACTCCCACTGCATAGCTAAGATCCGGTCGTGTTAGTGTAGCGTAAATTAGACTTCCCACTAACCACTGATACTTTCTCATGTCTTTAAACTCTGCTCCATCATATTTACTGAGTTTATGATTCACTTCAAGCGGTGTTGAAGCTTCTCTGCAATTCTCCATATTAAACTTCTTCAATAAGTTTCAGAGGTACCTTTCTTGCGTAACATATACACCATGATCTGTGTATGTGAATTCCATTCCAAGAAAGTATGATAACTTTCCTAGATCACTGAACTTAAACTCCTTTTCAAGCACTCTCTTTACTTCTTTAATTCCTTCCTCTGAGGTACCTTTGATTATAATGTCATCTACATAAATACAAATGTAGATCATACCTTCTTCTATTCTCTTGGTGAGTAGACTTGCATCTACCTTCGAACTTTGGTATCCAAGTTCATTGAAATATTTCACAAGTCTGTAATTCCAAGCTCTTGGAGCTTGCTTCAGTCCGTAAAGTGCTTTTCTTAATCTACAAACAAAATTTGGGTATCTGGAACTTACAAACCCTTCCGGTTGTTCCATGTAGACTTCATCTGATATATATCCATTCAAAAATGCATTCTTGATATCCAACTGACTTAGCTTCCATCCTTTCGATCCTGCTATAGCAATCACTGTCCTTATGGTTGACATCTTTGCCACCGGACTAAACGTCTCATCATAATCTATACCATGCATCTGAGCATAGCCCTTGACAACCCGTCTAGCTTTGTATCTGGCTATCCTTCCATCTACAAGTTTCTTAACTTTGAAAACCCATTTATTTCCGATTACTTTCTTACCATTTGGTTTCGGAACAAGTTCCCATGTCTTGTTCTCTTCCAGTGCACTGAACTCTTCTTCCATTGCTTCTTCCCATTGCTTCCTACCTTTAGCTTCATCATTGTTCTGAGGTTCTTCATCATCTTTGACCATATATGCATAATTTTTCTGAGTTATGCACGAAGTATCATAAGAATACCTTGTTGGTTGTTTCCTTACCCTGTTTGACCTTCTTGGTTCAAACTCTTCATGTGTATCTGAATACACTTCTTCATCAAATCCCTGTTCATCTTCATTTCTCATACCTGATCCGATCTTGGACGTACTTGCCTGCATATGATCTTCATCTCTATTCACCTGTACAATTGATTTCCCTTTCTCTCTTCTTCTTTCCTCCTCTTCAAATTCTTCCGTTGTATGACTTTGGCCTGCATACCAGCTTTTTTGTTCATCAAATGTAACATCTCTGGAAACAGTAAACTGTTTTGTTAGAGGACTCCATAACATGTAACCCATCTGCTTTTCATCATATCCGACGAACACATATTTCTCTGCTTTTGGTTCAAGCTTATGTCTGAGTTGTGATGGTACATAAGCATAAGCTACTGATCCAAACACTTTACAATGATCAAGTGTTGGTTTCTTTCCCCACCAAGCTTCATAAGGAGTCATTCCATCTAGAGCTATACACGGTAATCTGTTTACCAAGTATGTAGCTATATTTATAGCTTCAGCCCAGGGGAAAGTTCAAATTACCAACAATCAGGGTGAATACAAATATTTATCCAATGTTCTTTTTGTTCCAAATTTATGTATGAATCTACTTTTTTTCAAGGCCATTACAGATCAGGACAAACAAGTATGGTTTGATAACACCTCAGTTAAGGTAGTTGATCCCCATACAAAGGATGTCATGGCTCAAGGTATTGAAGAAAAGGTCCTCTACAAACTATCTTGCTTTGTATCCAAAGAATCAACCTCAAGTTTGTGCCACCAAAGATTTGGCCACACTTCTTACTTATCAAAAATCTCTTCATCCCAACTTGTGAGATGATTGCCAAAGATAGGACAACTTACTGATGTCTACTAAGCTCGCACCCAAGGGAAGCAACACAGGGCCCCGGTTCCCAAGGAAGCTTCAACACAAGCGAGGAACCCACTAGCCCTTATCCACATGGACTTATGTGGACCTATGAATACCCCAACCGTAAGTGGATCCCTCTACTTTTATCTTCTAGTAGATGACCACTCTCGCTATATTTGGGTGTACTTTTTGAAGTCAAACGCAGACACATTCGCTAAGCTTCAAACTTGGATCAAGGAAGTTGAGAATGAAGCTTCCACTAAAGTTAAAACCATCAAATTAGATGGAGGTGGTGAGTTTATCAATCATGACTTTGATAACTTTCTCAACCAGAAATGGATCAAAAGACAAGTCACTCAGCCTCATACACAAGCTTGGAAGACATTAGTAAGTTGCCCCATCTTGGGCAATCCCTTCACAAGTTGGGATGAAGAGATTTTTGATAAGTAAGAAGTGTGGCCAAACCTTTGGTGCCACAAACTTGAGGTTGATTCTTTGGATACAAAGCAAGATAGTTTGTAGAGGTCCTTTTCTTCAATACCTTGAGAAATGGCATCCTTTGTATGAGGATCAACTACCTTAACTGAGGTGTGATCAAACCATACTTGTTTGTCCTGATCTATAATGGCCTTGATAGAAAGTAGATTCATACATAAATTTGGAACAAAAGGAACATTGTATAAAGACTTGCATTCTCCTTGATGGTTGGAAATTTGAACTTTCCCTTTCCCTTCAATGGGTAAACTTTTGTTGTTGCCAAGATAGACTTCTTCCGTATGTTCTTCGAGTTCTTGAAAGGATTCCTTGTCTTTGCACATATGGGAGGTAGCTCTGCTATCAAAGATCCACTCATGCGGGGAGCTAGAAGTAACTAGGGCACTGGCTTCTGTGGAGATGAAGAGTTCCTCACTTGAGCAGTGGGATCTATGTTGGGATCCTTTGGATGCTTGCCTAGATGTAGAAGCCTTCGATGATTGTTTCTTTTTATAGCAAAACTTTTCTAAGTGTCTTGATTTTCCACAAAAATTATAGGTGAACTTCTTCGATGAATTTTGCGATCCTTACTTAGATCCATTGCTATCATGATGACTTGTGGTTTTGCCCTTATTGAATGGGCCTTTGGCCTTCATGGCAGATTCCTGGGAGGAAGTCAATTTGGCTCTCGAGTCGTGAAGGAGCAATAGACGACGAACCTCTTCCTAAGATAAGACTTGGCCACGATTATACAAAGTTGTGACAAATATCTCGTACGACTTAGGTAACTTGTTAAGAAGCCTAATGGCCATGTCTTCACTAGAGATCTGCCTACCACATAGTGCTATTTTACGCTGGTAGTCCTCAAATTAGGCTATGACCTTGGTAATTGTGTCGTGTGGCCTAATTGTCAAAGTATGAAACTCGTCCTCTAATGCATATATTTTCAAAGGAGTTTTGTCTTCATAAAAAGCGGCTAATGTATCCCAAGCATCCTTGGACGTCTTGGAAGCCGTGATATGACCTTTCGTCAGTTCGTCGTAGGCAAGTAGTAGCTGACCTAAAGCTCTTTTGTCCTTGACATTCCACACATGCCAGTTGTCTAAGTTGCTATCTCTATTGGGTTTGGGGTCTGACCCGTCTACTACCTCATGAAGAAGATTCGTGTAGAGATAGGTGCGCATGACATCTTTCCATAGATTGTAATTTTGTCCATTGAGGCATTCATCCTTAGGCATAAAAATAGGGATGAAAGATGGTAAGAAGTTAGCCATAGATGAAGAGCTACCTTCCTTTTTGGTCATTACAAAGTTTTGAGGATAAAGTGTTTAGAAATACTATCAAAGATACTTGCCAAAATACCACTTCAAAATAATTGCAAAGCTTGAAATGAACGACTCGATACCATACTAAAAAACTCCTTGGGGAGGGGGGGCGGGGCTTAAAGTAGTCCTTCACTTGCACCAAGAATTAGAAGAGACACTTGGGGGGACTTAGAAACACTGTGGAGTGGGGAGAGTCGATGCTCAAAGAGAACTTGTGGCTGGGCTTAGACTAGCCTCCAATCCCACAATCATACACACATAATACTTTTTTCTTTCATTGCTTGAGTTTACAAGAGATTATGAGGCACTTAGTGCCTTGAGTGTGCCAAGATAGAGTTGGTAATCTAGCTTGCAATGTGGCAAAAAGCGAAGGGTTAATCCCTTGGGGAACTTACAAAGCAAAGTGCGCAAACAAAGTGCGTATGGAAACCTCTCACTTTCTCTCTCTCGTTTTCTCTCTCACAAAGTGGACAACAGGTAGAGTAATTGCCCACGAGGGCGTTCTTGCTATGTCAAGATTGCCAGACTTCACCAATCGCTTAGAGGATTAACGTTCTCATGGCAAGATGGCCATGTGCTCAGTTTAGATGCATCATGCATGAATCAGATTCTATCACGTGAACGTTTGTGATGTATGCGATCTGTGCGCTGCAAATTGAACGTGAGCAGAATATATACAATGAATCTGTATGTATCACTTCAGTGGTGATCTGAACCAGCACCTGTGAAATCTAAAGTTCCTCAGTTTGCCTCGAGTATGCCACGTGATGCAATTGGTGAGTGCCAAGTTTGAGGTCTAGAGAGTAATTGGCCTGCTATGTCAATCTGGCGAGAGATCGACTCTGGCGGTATACAGAGAGGCTGGTGGTGGCGGGCATGCACTCCAAATGGATGGAGACCCATAAGTCTTGGCTTGTGTGCACAACCTGCAGTATCTACGCAGACTTTGGTTACTTCAGCACCTTCGGTCTTTGCACCTAGAATTGTTTCGATGCACCCTGCTTCTGAGGGAGGTTCGCGTATTGTCGCTTCTCCATATGCCAAGAAGCTTGCTAAAGAATTGAAGGTAGATCTTGCTACTATGATCGGATCTGGCCTTTTTGGACGGATTGTGGATGCAGATGTGGAAGCTGCTGCTAGTAAATCAAGCATTGCACACGTTTCAGATCAACCTGTAGTGCCTTCTTCGCCTCCGCAAGGCCCTGCTGTTTCTACTCTACCATCCATAGCTCCTGGCACATCTGTTCCTTTTTCTACCATGCAAAATTCTGTTGCACGTAATATGGTAGACAATCTTTCCGTGCCTACTTTCAGGGTTGCCTACACTATCATGACAGATGAACTCGACTCTTTATACAAGAAGATCAAGTCAAAGGGAGTTACAATGACTGCGCTTCCCTTGTCGTGTGTTGGAGATGGTTGTTCGTTGGCTTTCTCCCTCTTTTTTGCAGCTCCCTTGCTCTTCGCACACATAGGTGGTTGTGCTCTTATGCCTTGTTGTATGAAGGAATGCGTGCTGAGAGTAAGTAGCTATAGAACTTCTGTGTGCTAGGCTCTCTCTCAATCTACTTGGTTGTTGTCCTGTCTCTCAGTCTCTCTCTTTCAATGCCTGACACTGTGGGAGCCGAGCATTGGATATCATCCAAATACTTGGAGTTCGCTTCAGTGTGCAGGCCTGGTGTAGATGTCTCCCATGGGCATGAAACTATGGGAGATCATTGTGATAACAGAGAGAAGCAATACAGTAATAAAATAGTGCGACAACTAATCTGTGTTTATCCGCCAATTAAACATTGATCAGACATCCATATTTCATACTACACCATAGAGCATAGTTGATTACCTAAAAGAACAAGAGATAGAACAATCCAAATAGCTCTTTTTATGTGAGGGAGTGTACCATCAAAAGGATGATGGAGAGGGTGAAGGATCTGTGCAAGAGTGTTTATAAACACTTTAATAACAAAGATTCATTACAGATGTTACAAATGATGGTGGAAGACTATGAAGAACATCCACAAATGTAAGAGCATGGGTGGGAGGGAGGGAAAATGGGGTTAAAGGGGGTACAAAGTAGTGAATGGGAAAGGGATGAAGAAAGGGTGGGAGGATGGGCAAATGGGCATAATGAGGCCCAAAAGAGTAAACTTGATGGCAAAAGCTTCTCTCAATGAAGAGAAAGCAAAACCACCAAGACTCAAGGACCACCACCACCAAAATCACCGCCAAATGCACCACCAAGACCTCCACCTAGCGCTCTCATACCATGTAGAGAGTACGCACGCGGAAGCAAAATGAAAAGTAAATTACTCTCACAAAACAAAGAATGTGTGAGACACAACATGAGTAGACCATGAAATGGGTAAACTCATGTGGATTAGATATGAGCTTGCCAGGAGCATGGAGTAGGCTCCTCAAGCTTCTAACCAAGTACAAATGAGGGGAGAGGCCCTCCTTATATAGATTTGGGAGGGGCTCTTAGAAGTACATCATATGTGGGATAAATCTCCTGAAAGGAGAATGAATACAACTAGTAGAAGCACATGGCAAGGTATCCAAATACAAAGGAAATACAATATAAAATGGAAATAGACTAGAAATGGAGTGTCTCCTGGATACAAAATGGAGATGCACTCATGCGGATACAAATGTCGATGAAGTAGGAGCAATCATGTCGTCAACAACATGGACTCCCAATTGTAGCTTGAGGGGGAGTGTTGAACATTATGGAACATGTGCAAGCTCCAATTGGGAGGCTTGGCACATAATCACATCTCATTTATTATCTCTTCATCACTAATGTAATTGTTGTAAGCTCAATATGAAGCTAGCCCTTGAAAATATAAAGCCTACACTCTTAACCTTAGAGTAGAGTGTTAAATCAAAAAAGGGAAAAGTTATTTATGGCTTGAATAAAAGCCAAAATATGTTAGAGAGATGGAATACACAAAAAAAGTCGTGACCTTATCCATGTGGAGTGATGTGAAGCATCAAAAGCCACCCGAGGAAATGGAAAGGCAAAGGAAATGAAGTGAAAGGTCAAGAGGTGAGAGAAGATGCAAGGGTAGCTTAAAAGTCCCATGCCCATAGCTCTATATAAAGAGCTCATTTGAACGTGAATATTTATGGAGATGACAAGGAGATGGTGTAGAAGCATATGCTGGTCATTCTCTCACTAATGGATATTAGAAGGTACCTCATTTGGATGCTAGAAGGCACAAAGGTATTCTAGTCACATACCTTTTCTATACATAGACACCTTGTGAAGGTGATATCTCTCTATGTAGTTATCCAATTAATGCATATCATATGTTGTTGGAAAGCTTATCTCTCATACTCTGTATCTCAAATATCTCTATGACATCATTCTCTAGTACTTACTGGGAACATTTCTTGTGAACCTCAGTTTTTTGCATAACATGAGATGACAAGTAGTCTAACTTTGTGCAGTTGGTTACCTAGTCAAATAAACTCCAAATGGAGTGTTCTTTAGCTCTTTAAAAAGCTAAAAGAGTCTACTATGTGTGGAAAAAGTTGCAAAGTCATTGGATCTCTGAGATGTGAATGAAGTAGGTTTTAGTAAGCATGTGTCTTACAGGGTAGATTCTAGAAGAGGTTCTCTAACTTCCGTCGCATATATTGGAGTATTGGAGTGAAATTTCTCCACACCCTAGACAATGGTACCAAAAGTTTGATGCTTTTATGAAGTCTCAAGGATATTCTCAAAGCAATGAGGATCATTGTCTCTACACAAAGAGATGGTCAGATGGAAACTTGATATGATTGATACTTTATGTCGATGATATGTTGATTGCTGGGAAGTCCTCTTATGACTTGTCAATTCTCAAAAAAAGTTGAGTCAGACATTTGATATGAAGGATTTGGGGGATGCCAAACATATTCTTGGCATGCGCATTACTCGTGATAGGAGTAATAGATGCATATACTTGTCTCAAAGTGAGTACATATCCAAAGTACTTCACATGTTCAATATGCAAGGTGGAAAGGCATTGAGTACACTTTTACCCACATATGTGAAATTGAGCAAGGATGATTGCCCCAAATCAGATGAGGAAAAGGAATTCATGACCAAAATTCCCTATCAGTCTATTGTTGGTAGTCTCGTGTATGCTATGGTAGCTACGAGACCAGACATTGCATTTGCAACTAGAGTTGTGAACAGATATATGTCTAATCTTGGCAAGAAACATTGGGAAGTGGTCAAGATGATTTTAAAATATCTGAGTGGCACTAAGGATAAGTGTCTATGCTTAGGTAGTGGGAAAGCATCCATTATTGGTTACACATATTCTCACTATGCTGGTTGTGTAGACAATCGTAAATCTACATCAAGGTACATTTTTCATTTTGTTGGAGGTGCTATCTCTCGGAGATCTCGTCTTCAAGAATGTACATGTTTTTCCATCATAGAAGCAGAGTATGTTGCAGCAGATGAGGCATGTAAGGAAGCATTATGGCTTTCTCGTCTTGCTTGTGATATGGGTTTACCTCAACATGTACCTCGTTTGCTAAGTGATAGTCAGAGTGCCATTGCTTTGGCTAAGAATACGGACTATCATGCAAAGACCAAGCACTATGAGGTGAGGTATCACTTCATTAGAGATTTCTTAGCCACTGAGCACCTTATTCTTGAGAAGGTTCACACTCAAGCTAATGCTGCAGATGCTTTGACTAAAGCTCTGCCACACGATAGCTTTCGACATTGTTGTCACTTGATGGGGGTCACTTGGTTCATGATCTTGTACAGTCACTTGTATACTATGTAACATGCCCATCGGGTGGGAGGTATAGTTTGTATACTTACACTCAGGTATTCTTTATCATTCTTTATTTTCCTCCCATAGTTACTTTGGCCATATTGGCCTTTAGTGGGAGATTGTTACCCTTAGTGTCCATGTGAAAGGCCAAATGGCCATCAGAAACTTCTTTGTATACGTTCTTTAAAAAAACATATAGTGGCCTGAGCAATCAAAGATTGTAAGTTTGGTCACATTTGTAAGATCTAAGGAGTTTATCTTCGTACTCCTTTTGTACCGTGTTCTTCTACATATTTTGCAGCCTCTGTACAGAGTACCGTGTGTGGCCTTAGGAGCTCAATTTTCTACTATGAGGATATTTTTGTGGAGCTCTCGAGAAGGTTTTACATGTGAAATTCAAGCTATAGACTTCCTTTGATAGGCTTTACAAGTCTATGAATTTTCATGTAATTTGGTGAGAGTGAAAGTTTTACCCTAATTTCTAAAATTTGACTAGCTTTGACTGCTACCATGGATTTGCTTGATTTCTTCCTGTATGTGAACTCCCTTTGACATCCTTGACACATCTTGGACTTCTCATTGAATTCTCTCTACCTTCATCGAATGTGTTTCCTATAGGCCTTCATAAGTGAGAGAGGAGAGAAAATCTTAACGACAACGTGAAGTTCCACAACACTTCGACAACTCAGGTGGTATAGTTGCACATTTTGCATATGCATTCATACGCTTTGCCAGATTGCTCCAATAGCCCCTTCATCCTTGGGAGTGGCTGCTTGACCAAAACTGTGTAAGATCTCCTTGGTGTTGAGGGCTGATCTATATGATATGAGCGCCTCCGCAGAGACTTGCACATTGCTGACCCTCACAGCTTCACCCTTCCCATTGACAGATCAAAGCTGCTATGTTTACACAAAGCATTCTCTTAGATTCCATTCATTTAAGAGTTTTGTCAAAACAAAAAATGCATACAAAACACTTTCACTTTCAAAGTTTCACATGCACAATTTCACACTTTTGACTTTGAACATTTTTATTCCTGCCTTCCTTGAAAACGCATAAAAAGATCACTTTCATATGCAACAATTCACACTTTTATTTTACATTTATATACATCTTTAAAAGCAAAAAAACATCTTTGAATATCTTTAAGAAAGGGTTACACTGGAAAAAACCGAGATAAGAGAGTTAGTCGCATATCAAAAATAGAAACTAAAATTGGAATTCAAAGACATAATCAAAAGTATTAAATCCCAATCACTACTTGAATATAAGAACAAGATGGAAGATTTTTTCCAATGAATGATGCATGAAAACCAAGGGCAAAAAGTAGTAGAAACCATGTAAAAGGAAAAGAGGAAATTTATTGGGGTTAATGTTATTGACTTTTTGAATGCCTTTGTGGAACTTACAAAACTTCATGGTTTACCTGACCAAAATTTGATTCTCTATCTAATTCGATTAAGGACTGGATCTGTGGTTGCAACAATTAAAGCCCAGGAAAACCTATGTTGGAAGGAGTTTAGGAAACAAATCCATAAGGAATTCCACCTAGAAGATTTCAATCAGCATAGTCAAGAAGGGTTCGTGAAATGGATTAGTGCACCTAAACTGCAAACAACCATTACACAACTCCATAGTGAGTTCATGAAATGCTTTTCTCATTTAACAGGGGTAGAAAAAACTACCCTCACACGTAATATCATGATCTATTTTCTCAAAACTTTGAGTTCAGATATGAGAGTAGAATTTTAGTGAAGACTTGAAGAGCCAGAGAAGAGATATGGGCTCACTTATGATTTTGCTACAGTGAGGAAAATTGTTCAAGAGGTTGCTCATATGAAGCAATGACAATCCATGCTTTATGAGCAAATCACCTAGTCCTCCAACTAATATTTCACACTTGGGTGACCTTAGGGAGAGACAGACCACTGCAAAGGTTGATCATGTAGTATCTTCATCCAACATACCTAGTGAACAAGTTGCTAACCGAGGAAAATGAATGGGTGCAATTTCCCCCGACATCGTTGTTGCGGTCGGTATGCGTGTCAGAACTAAAGCACTGGTATAGCTGTTGGTATGGGCGTTGTTATGAGCATCACTATGAGCAGTGGTATAAGCATAAAAAATACCGAGGCTCATACCGACACCCATACCGATGACCATGTTGGGAGTACCGATGCTTATACCGGTGACCTGCTAAAAAGTTGTATATTCCATAAATGAAGGATGTACAAGAGTGTGGCAAAGCACTTCCATATAGGAACCGAATACAAAATGTGACAAACCACTATCATATAGGAACCGAATACAAAATTATGGTGCATCATTGCCACATAGGAGTGTAATACAA
>MU260237.1:27500-37500 GCA_020310875.1 Ceratopteris richardii | reverse complement strand
AGGTAGAGGCAGATTCAACCAACACCAAGGCTACAATGGATACAACAATCAGTACAACAACAATTACAACCATAACCACAATAGTAACTACCAAGGTGGATTCAGAAATAGAAGGGATTACAACAACTACACAGAGGAGCAAGATGACTCCCTATTGATCATGAATATGACCTCCAAGGAAGGTACAAATGATGATCATTTATTTTATATTGATTCAGGGTGTTCTAACCATGTAGCTGGTAATGTGGCACTACTCTTTGATTTGGAAGAACCCAAGGGCAAACATCAGGTATAGATAGGTGATGATACTAAACATTCTGTTGTAAAGATTGGAAATGTGAAAACTTGTGATGGTAACCAGAACCTATTGAGCAGGGTACTTTATGTACCAACCATTACCAAGAACCTAATGGGTGTTGGTCAGATTGTGGAGAAAGGTTTGCAGGTCAGGTTCACTCAACATGGAGCATATGTGGAGGACCCAAGACATGGATTCAAAAGGATAGCCAAGGGAGAGAAATCAGGTAGATTATTTACTTTTGAGCTAGAAGACACCAAAAACATTGCTTTATACAATTACAAGGATCAAACACTTTCAGAATTAGAAATATGGCACAAGAGGTTAGGTCACATAGGTGAAAGAACCCTAAAGCAAATGTGCAGGGATCAATGTGTGCTTGGGATACCTAATGTATCCAAGCAACATATGATTTACAAGTGTAGTGCTTGTCAGTTTGGTAAGTCTCACAGGTTGCCCTACTCAAGGAAAGGTTTTATGCATGAAGACTATCTGGAATTGGTACACACAGATGTTTGGGGACCTAGCAAGGATCCCTCCATTTCAGGATCAAGGTACTATGTGTCCTTCATTGATGATTATAGCAGATGGACTGTGTTATACTTTATGAAGCATAAGGATGAAGTATTTAATTGTTTCAAAAGATATCTTGCACTAGTTGAAAATCAAATAGGAAGAAACTTGAAGAGGCTAAGGTCAGATGGAGGAGGTGAATACTTCTCCAATGAATTTGAAGACTTCTTGCAGGAAAGAGGCATCAAGAGGGAGATAACTACAAGGTACTCACCTGAACAAAATGGGGTAGCTGAAAGAAGAAATAGACTCATTGTAGAAACAGCAAGGTCTATGCTTAATGAAAAGAAGTTGCCAAATTATCTTTGGGCAGAGAGTGTATCTACTGCCACATATCTCATTAACAGGTTGCCATCAAAGACACTTGATGGAATGACACCTTATGAAGCTTGGCATGGTAAGAGACCATCTTTGGATCATTGCAAAATCTTTGGTTGTATTGCATATGTGCATATTCCTTCACAGGTAAGGGGAAAGCTAGACCCTAAAGCTGAAAAATGTATCTTCATTGGTTATGACTTGAACCAGAAAGGGTACAGATTCTACAACCCCTCAAACAAAGGTTTCAAGGTAAGTAGAGATGTCATCTTTGATGAGAATGACTCATGGTATGAGAATGAATGCAGGAAGGTTAGTCTACCTTATGACATGGAAGAAGACTTCCCAAAGCTCACCAAGGAGGAACCAATCCAGAAAGAAGACTCAAGCTCAGATGATGATGATACAATTAACCTTGAGGAATTCAAGGCATGGAAGTCCAAAGGAAAGATGAAGATGAAGAAGCTAGAGGATATACCAGAATCCTCAACTCAAGCAATGAGGAGATCTCAGAGAGAAAGTAAGAAGCCTATCAGATATGGGTATGACACTTCTCTTGTAACTAAGCATTCTGTATATCTTGCAAAGGATTTGTTGAATGAAGAACCAGGTACATATGAAGAGGCAATCACCAAACCAGAATGGAAAGGAGCTATGGATGAAGAAATAGAAGCTCTCAAGGAGAGTGACACTTGGGACTTGGTACCCAAGAAGGACTCTATGAAAGTGATAGGATCCAGATAGATCTACAAACTAAAGAGAAACTCTGATGGAACAATCAACAGGTACAAAGCTAGGTTGGTAGCCAAGGGTTTTGCACAAACCCAAGGCATTGATTATGAGGAGACATTTTCTCCTGTGGCAAAGATGCCAACAATCAAAGTATTGGTGAGTGTAGCTGCATCCAAGAATTGGAACATGTATCAATTAGATGTCAAGAATGCTTTCTTGAATGGATGGATATCTGAAGAAGTCTACATGTCACAACCACCTGGCTATGAAGATCCCAAGAAGGTAAATTATGTTTGTAAATTGAAGAAGGCTCTATATGGATTGAAGCAGGCACCTAGAGCATGGAATTACAGGTTGACAACATATCTCCAAGACCAAGGATTTGTGATGAGTAAAGCAGACACTTCTCTATTCATAAAGAGGAGTAGTACAGAGGTAATCTACTTGTGTGTTTATGTTGATGACATCATCATTACAGGTAATGATGTCAGTGGGATTAGACACACCAAAGGACAGATGATGAAGGAATTCAAGATCAATGATCTTGGATTATTAAGATACTTCTTAGGTCTTGAATTGATTTATACAAATTCAGGTATCTTCATTACTTAGAAGAAGTATATTCAAGACATGTTGAAGAAGTTTAATTTGCAGGAAGCTAAAGTCTCAAGTACTCCTATGGAAGTCAACCTAAAGCTTAGTGCTCATGAAGGTGATGAAGTTCAAGACATTACAGGATACCAAAGTATGGTTGGTAGTTTGAATTATGCTACCTTAACCAGAATTGACATAGCATATGGAGTTAGTGTGCTAAGCCAATTCATGCACAAACCAAGGGTACCTCACCTAGAGGCAGCAAAGAAGATCTTGAAGTATCTAAAGGGAACTCAGAACCATGGTTTGTATCTTCCTTATACATCAGATATTGATATTAAAGTATATTCAGATGCAGATTGGGCAGGATGCAAGGATGATAGGAGAAGCACATCAGGATACATATGTTTTGCAGGTGATAAACCTATTTCTTGGTCAACCAAGAAACAACCTACAGTAGCATTGTCATCCACTGAAGCAGAGTATAGAGGGCTAGCAAATGCCACTCAAGAAGCTATTTCGTTAAAGCTTTTGTATACAGAGTTAGGCCTATATACAAGGCCCCCAATTATCTTTGGAGATAACACAAGTTCTCTTCATCTTGTAGCTAATCCAATATATCATGCTAGGACAAAACACGTAGAGGTTCATTACCACTATGTGAGAGAAAAGTTGCTAAGCAAAGACATTCAATTGACTTATGTGTCTACTAACATGCAATGTGCAGATTTACTCACTAAAGCTTTGGATGGAAACAAGTTATGTAGATTTAAATCCATGATTGGATTGCAGGATGTGATTGAAGAATGAAGCTGAAGACTTGAGCCAAAATGTTCTTGGACATCTACTTTTGAAGACTCTACATGAAGCAAGGAGCATAGGAACACTAGCTTATGAGTTATTACCTTTTTACCCATTGTAAAAGTCTATATGACTTGGCGCATTATGCAATTACGCCTAATTGATTGAAAGTCACGGAAAAGGTTGTTGATTGATTGAGAGAATATCTCAATAAACTTTTTTAGGTGAAAAATTTTTGGAGATTGATTTGAATTCTAATTCAAGCTCTCACTCAACTCCTATAAAAACTACAAATCAAAAGTCGCAGTTGTTCTTCACTCATCCCGAGGCGTTACTGTATCAATCATTGAGTGTGTGAGGTCTACTCTATAGCCTACACCTCTGAGTACCATTGAGCTATGTTTATCATGCCAATGGGAATGTACATTTACATGATCTAATACAAATATTTACATTCATCATCTCTGTTATTCTCTGAGTGTACCACTTCAACTACTGTCAACTTCAAAGAGACATATCTCAGTGGCTACTGAACCAAATCAAGTGATTCAAAGCTTGATAGATTCAGCTCAAAGCATACCACAAGCATACAAAGTTTGAAGCAACTTGGTTCAGCCAATTTCAAGAAATCGTGGTCGAAGTGCTCACTGTTGCAGTTCTTACAATAAACGAGTAATTTCCGGTAGAAGAACGAAGTAGATCTCGCAGAGTAATGCGAAGCTTTGTATGAGAGATAGCTCACTCTATAGCTAGACATCTCTACTTTTAGTTGATCAATCTTTCCGGTGAAAAAGATATCTACACACAGTACAAAGTTTGACCGGAAAGAGGCTGTCTGAACTAGAGGAGTTTTTTCTTAAACTTCAGAAAGAGTTCCGTAAGTTAAGAAAGTTCATGCGTCACTTCCTTACTTCATGTATGTTCACTTGAAGTAATTATAAACAGAATTGAAGTTCATTCCGGTACAATTCCGGTACGATTACGGTGTCAGTCCAGTGGCAGTCCGGTGAAATTTCGGTGAAATTTTTCCAGTAAAGTTAGAGCACAGTCTTATATGTTGAGCGCTAGACTTTGCTAAGCTATTGATTGATTACAGAGAATTTCTGAATCACTCTAACTTAGTTCTTCTTGGCATGGCGGTTTTCGCAAGGCTCAGTCTTCGTCGCGTCATCAAGGAGTAGAATCGGAGAAAAAGATCAAAGAGGGCTGGTGCAAAGCAGGATTAGCACTACCAACTCAATTTTCTGAGTGCATCCAACCATCTCTCCCAACACCTATCGATCTATCTATTTATCTATCTACCTATCTATCTATATATATTTCTATCTATCTATCTATCTATCTATCTATCTATCTATCTATCTATCTACCTATCTATCTATCTATCTATCTATCTATCTATCTATCTATCTATCTATCTATCTATCTATCTATCTATCTATCTATCTATCTATCTTCTATCTACCTTGTTGGTGTAATTCAAGCCTTAACACTTGGCTTGGATATCAATCTTGAAGACTACACATAAAGCTTGGAACCCTTGAAGAAAGTCTATACATGAAGGAAGAACCATAGGAACCTATTCCTACATGTTATTACCATTTTACTCATTTGTAAAAGTCAATATGACTTTAACCAGTCATGTAATCACACCTACTAGTTTGATTCGTGGGAAAAGTGATTGTTTAGTTGAGAGAATATCTCAATCAATCTTTAGGTGAAAGATTCTAGGAGATTGACTTGGATTTGAAATTCAAAATTTTTACTCAACCTCTATAAAAGCTACAAGTCAAAAGTCGGGGGTATCCTTCACTCTTCCCGAGGAATTTCTGAGTAATTCTTTGAGTGTGTGTGTGCTACACCATAGCCTACACCTCTGAGTACCATTGGGCATTACATATCATGCCAATGGGAATGTACAATCAATAGATTTAATACATATACTCATATTGATCATCTCTGTTATTCTCTGAGTGTACTCTTAAACTCTGTCAACTTCAACAGGGCATATCTCAAGATCTACTGAACCAAATTGGATGATTCAAAGTGCATTGGATTCAGCTCAAAGTCTACTATACACATACAAAATTTCAAGGCCACTGGATCAACCATCACAGAGAAAGCTCAGTCGGGGTGCTCACTGGTCTGTGACTGTAAGTCTCCTAAAAAATCGGGGGTACACCTTATTTTGCTAAAGTGATTTCTCTGAGTGTGGTTTATCATTTCCTCTCATTCCACTTA
This sequence comes from Ceratopteris richardii, assembly GCA_020310875.1. Lineage (NCBI taxonomy): Eukaryota > Viridiplantae > Streptophyta > Polypodiopsida > Polypodiales > Pteridaceae > Ceratopteris > Ceratopteris richardii. Next base: position 31,943 of record MU260237.1, on the reverse strand, counting down.
CAAATGGAAGCTTACTAAGCTAATAGAATATCTCTAGAAGGAATTTTGCTAATTGTAACTACACTGGTCACACTAAGCATAACACTGAGCAGGTGTCAATACCAAAATAGCAAGTTTTTTCAGGATTTTGAAGTCACAAGTAGTCTGTCTTGATTTGATCATTACTCATAACATTTGCAAAGCACATATATGGTTTCTTGGTATCATTTGGAAGCTCAAGGAGTCTACTATCCATATCTGGAGTGAAAGGAGGGCAGGTGTGAAGCAGGTCTAGCAGCACCAACTTGATCTTCTGAGTGCATCCAACCATCACTCCCAACAGTGGTATCAGAGCAAATAAGGTAATCATGGGGGATGGTTTCCCTTCCTTCATTGACAAATTAGAAAGGAACAACTACCAAGCTTGGTCTCTAAGGATGAAGACCTATCTACAAGGAAGGAGCTTGTTTGGATTCATATCAGGAGATGAGGAATTGCCCTCATTCAAGACTAGAGGACTACCCACAAAGGATGAACATGAAAGACTCAACCAATGGTGTGCAAAGGATGCTTTGGCAAGGTCTTATCTCTTGAACTCTATATCTGACTTTCTTTTACCTCATGTAAGGAATCGTAAGACTTCCCAAGAGACTTGGGAAACCTTGTCAACTTATTTTTCATCAAGCACAAGGGCCAGAAAGAATCAGCTATGGATTGAGTTTACCACTCTTAGGAAGCAATCAAAGCAATCAGTCTCAGATTTTGTCACCAAAATCAAGGACATTGCAGACCAACTTGCAAGTGTTGGAGAAGAGATTGAGGAAGAGCAAATAGTTAGACAAGTGATCAATGGACTAAAGGCAGATGACAAGTGGGAGAGCTTTACCACAGCAATGGACTTATACATGGACATCCAAGCACCTGATCTAACAACTCTGATTGGACAACTCTTTACACATGAAGCAAAGATCACAAAGAATGGAGAGCAGTCAAAAGGTAACAATCCCTCTGCCCTTTATACTGATAAGAAGGTAAAAGATAAAGGTAAAAGTAAGAAGGTTGATGAAGAAGGCTCTACCTCCCAAGCAAACTATGCAGGGAGAGGTAGATCATCTAGAGGAAGAGGCAGAGGAGGTAAGTCAGGTAGGGGGAGACCCTACAATCAATCTCCATGCAATATTTGTGGCTTGTCTAACCATACCACAGATGAATGCTACAAAAACTACAAGAACCAAAGAGGAAGAGGTCACCAAAGAGGAGGATACTCTCAAGGCAGAGGCAGATTCAACCAATCTCAAGGTTACCATGGCTACAACAATAATTATAACAAATAGCTACAATCACAATGGCAACTATCAAGGTGGATACAGAAATAGGAAAGACTACAACAATTATGCAGAGGAGCAAGATGATTCCTTATTAATCATGAACATGACATCTAAGTCAGGTATCAATGATGACCACTTATTCTATATTGATTCAGGTTGCTCTAATCATGTAGCTGGAAATGTTGCATTACTTTCTGATTTGGAAGAACCCAAAGGCAAGCATCAAGTGCAGACAGGTGATGACACTAAACATTCAGTTGTTAAAGTAGGCAATGTCAAAACTAGTGATGTTAATCAGAATTTATTGAGCAGAGTGTTGTATGTTTCAACAATCACCAAGAATCTGATGAGTGTAGGTCAGATTGTGGAAAAAGGTCTACAGGTCAGGTTCACTCAACATGGTGCATATGTGGAGGATCCAAGACATGGATTTAGAAGGATAGCCAAGGGAGAAAAATTAGGTAGATTGTTTACCTTTGAACTTGAAGACACTAAGAATATTGCTTTGTACAACTATAAAGATCAAACCCTATCAGAATTGGAGATTTGGCAGAAGAGATTAGGTCACATTGGAGAGAGGACCATAAAACAAATGAGCAGGGATCAATGTGTGCTTGGGATACCTAATGTATCCAAGCAACACATGATATACAAGTGTGGGGCTTGTCAATTTGGTAAGTCACACAGATTGCCCTATACCAAGAAAGGTTTTATGCATGAAGATTATCTGGAATTGGTGCATACAGATGTTTGGGGACCTAGCAAGGAGCCATCCATATCTGGATCAAGGTACTATGTGTCCTTCATTGATGACTACAACAGGTGGACTGTCTTATACTTCATGAAACATAAAGATGAAGTATTTAATTTTTTCAAAAAGTATCTTGCATTAGTTGAAAATCAAACAGGTAGACATTTGAAGAAGCTAAGGTCAGATGGTGGTGGAGAATACTTCTCCAATGACTTTGAAGATTTCTTGCAGGAAAGAGGAATCAAGAGGGAGATTACTACAAGGTACTCACCTGAACAAAATGGGGTAGCTGAGAGAAGGAATAGACTCATTGTAGAGACAACTAGGTCTATGCTAAATGAAAAGAAATTGCCAAATTATCTTTGGGCAGAGAGTGTATCTACTGCCACATATTTAATTAACAGGTTGCCATCAAAGACACTTGATGGAATGACACCCTATGAGGCTTGGCATGGTAAGAGACCATCTCTGGATCATTGCAAAATCTTTGGTTGTGTTGCATATGTGCATATTCCCTCACAGGTAAGGGGAAAGCTAGATCCTAAAGCTGAAAAATGTATCTTCATTGGTTATGATTTGAATCAGAAGGGATACAGATTCTACAACCCCTCAAACAAAGGCTTCAAGGTAAGCAGAGATGTCATCTTTGATGAGAATGATTCATGGTATGAAAATGAATGCAGGAAGGTTAGTCTACCTTATGACATGGAAGAAGACTTTCCCAAGCTTATCAGGCAAGAACCAATTCAGAAAGAGGACACAAGCTCAGATGATGAAGACACCATCAACATTGAAGAGTTCAAGGCTTGGAAATCCAAAGGGAAGATGAAGATGAAGCAACTAGAAGATAATCCAGAATCCTCAACTCAAGCTATGAGGAGATCTCAGAGAGAAAAGAAAAAACCTATTAGGTATGGGTATGATACTTCACTTGTAACCAAGCACTCTGTATATCTTGCCAAGGATCTCTTGAATGAAGAACCAGGTACATTTGAAGAAGCAATTACTAAACCAGAATGGAAGGAAGCAATGGATGAAGAAATGGAGGCTCTCAAGGAAAGTGACACTTGGGACTTGGTACCCAAGAAGGACTCCATGAAGGTGATAGGATCCAGATGGATCTACAAACTCAAAAGGAATTCAGATCGTACAATAAACAGGTATAAAGCTAGGTTGGTAGCCAAGGGTTTTGCACAAACCCAAGGCATTGATTATGAGGAGACATTTTCTCCTGTGGCCAAGATGCCAACTATCAGAGTTTTGGTGAGTGTAGCTGCATCCAAGAATTGGAACATGTACCAATTGGATGTGAAGAATGCATTCTTGAATGGATGGATATCTGAAGAAGTCTACATGTCACAACTACCTGGCTATGAAGATCCCAAGAAGGTAAATCATGTTTGTAAATTAAAGAAGGCTCTGTATGGATTAAAGCAGGCACCTAGAGCATGGAATTACAGGTTGACAACCTACCTCCTAGACCAAGGATTCATAATGAGTAAAGCAGATACTTCATTGTTTATCAAAAGGAACAATTCAGAGGTAATATACTTGTGTGTCTATGTTGATGACATCATTATTACAGGAAATGATGTTCAGGGAATTAGACACATCAAAGGACAGATGATGAAGGAATTCAAGATCAATGATCTTGGATTATTGAAATACATCCTAGGACTTGAATTGGTCTATACAAATTCAGGTATCTTTATTACTCAGAAGAAGTACATTCAGGATATGGTCAAGAAGTTTAATTTGCAGGAAGCTAAAGTCTCTAGCACTCCTATGGAAGTCAACCACAAACTCAGTGCTCATGAAGGAGAAGAACTTCAAGATATTACAGGTTACCAAAGTATGGTAGGTAGTCTTAATTATGCTACCTTAACCAGGATTGATATATCATATGGTGTTAGTGTACTTAGCCAATTTATGCACAAACCAAGAGTACCTCATTTGGAGGCAGCCAAGAAGATAGTAAAGTACCTAAAGGGAACACAAAATCATGGTTTGTACTTTCCTTATTCATCAGACATTGATATTGAGGTATACTCAGATGCAGATTGGGCAGGTTGCAAGAATGACAGGAGAAGTACATCTGGTTACATATGTTTTGCAGGTGATAAACCAATTTCTTGGTCATCCAAGAAGCAACCCACAGTAGCTTTATCATCTACTGAGGCAGAGTATAGAGGGCTAGCAAATGCCACTCAAGAAGCTATATGGTTGAAGCTTTTATATTCAGAATTGGGTCTATACACAAGGCCACCAATTATATTTGGTGATAACACAAGTTCTCTTCACCTAGCAGCTAATCCAATTTATCATGCTAGGACAAAACACATAGAGGTTCATTACCACTATGTGAGGGAGAAGTTACTTAGCAAA
>MU260237.1:7500-17500 GCA_020310875.1 Ceratopteris richardii | reverse complement strand
CACTTCCTTTGGGATTTGTGGAATTGGCATAGAAAGAATAGCTGTAACCTTTGCAGGGTCAATAGTTATACCTTCAGTAGATACTATGTGACCAAGAAGAGTACCCTTAGTGACCAAAAAGTGACATTTATCAGGATTCAATTTCAAACCCGTTTTGAGACATTGCTCAAAAATTTCTTTTAGATTTTCCAAATGATCATGGAAATCTTGAACTGCCGCCCTTCTATCTGTACCTGAGAATACTAAAAAGTCATCCATAAATATGCGGAGAAAGGTTGTTAACCATTTGCCCAATATCAGATACATCGTTCTATTAAATGAAGCTGGCGCATTCTTCAAACCAAAAGCCATACGAGTATAGACATAAGTGCCCGAGGGAGTAACAAAGGCTGTTTTGTCCCTATCATCAGGGTGAATTACTATCTCGTTGTAGCCACTAAATGTTGGTGCATATCAAGCCTTCACACATTGGCTTGGAATCATGGAAGACTAGCTTGGACAAAGCTTTATCAAGGCTTCACTTGAAGCAAGGTTCATATGAACATATGCTTAGATGTTCTTACTTTTTTATCCCTTTGTAAAAGTCTATATGACTTGGCATTTACTTGTAACACATACCTACTTGATTAGTCGTGGAATTTGGATGGTATGATTGGAGAGAATATCTCCTTACTTTTAGAGTAGAGAATATAGGAGATTTGAATTTGAATTCAAATTCAAATCTCAACTCTTTCTCTATAAAAAGATGCAATCAAAAACTCGTGGTAAGTCCTTTCACTTCAGCTCACTCCCCGAGGCATTTTGTCATTGTAACTGTGTGTGAGTTAGTGCTACTCCATAGCCTACACCACCACACCTCAATTAGCCATGCTTGCCATGCTAATGAGCTTGTATAATCATATCAATCAATAGATATATACACATTCATCATATCTAGTTCTCTGTGTTTTCTACTCCAAGTCTGTCAACTTCCAAGGAGCATTTCTCAGTGCTCACTAAACCAAATCAAGAGTTTAATAGCTCGTTGGAACCAGCTCAAGGTCTTCTACAAGCATACAAAATTTCAGAAGATTCCATTCAGCAATTTGTGAGAAATCCGCTTCGAAGTGCATACTGGTCTGTGTCTGCAGAGTTCCTAAAAAGTCGGGGGTAATCATAATTTTGCTAAACTTATTTCTCAGTGTATGGTTTATCAATTTGAGTGATTCCACTTGCAATCAGTAGCTTATTAAGGTACATTAATACCCCTAAAAGGAATTGGTTCAATTTCAAGTGTGCTGGTCACACTGAGCATAACACTGAACAGGTATCATTACAGAAATAGCAAGTTTTTTGGATTTGTGAAGGAACCAAGTTATCTGTTTTGGTTTGATCATTACACAAACCATTTGCAAAGTACATATATGCTTTCTTGGTATCATTTGGAAGCTCAAGGTGTGTACTAAGCATTTCTGGAATCAAAGGAGGGCTGGTGTGAAGCAGGTATAGCAGCACCAACTCAATCTCTTGAGTGCATCCAACCATCACTCTCAACAGTGGTATCAGAGCCAAGAAGGTAAACATGGGTGATGGATTTCCCTCATTCAATGACAAGTTGGACAGGAACAACTATCAAGCTTGGTCATTGAGAATGAAGACCTATCTACAAGGCAAAAGTTTATTTGGATACATATCAGGAGATGAGGAATTGCCCTCATTCAAGACTAGAGGACTACCCACAAAGGATGAACATGAAAGACTCAACCAATGGTGTGCAAAAGATGCTTTGGCAAGGTCTTATCTCTTAAACTCTATATCTGATTTTCTTTTACCTCATGTAAGGAATTGTAAGACTTCCCAAGAGACTTGGGAAACCTTGTCAAACTACTTTTCTTCCAACACAAGGGCTAGGAAGAATCAACTGTGGATTGAATTCACAACCCTTAGGAAGCAGCCCAAGCAATCAGTCTCAGAGTATGTGACAAAGATTAAAGATGTGGCAGACCAACTAGCAAGCATTGGAGAGGAGATTGAAGAGGAGCAAATAGTCAGGCAAGTAACAAATGGACTCAAGGCAGATGATAAGTGGGAAAGTTTCACCACTGCAATGGACCTCTATATGGACATGCATACCCCAGATCTCACAACACTCATGGGCCAACTATTTACACATGAAGCAAAGTTTACAAAGGCACGAGATCAATCAAAAGGTAATAACCCCTCTGCTCTCTATACTGATAAGAAAGTTAAAGATAAAGGTAAAGGGAAGAAACAAGATGAAGAAGGCTCTACCTCCCAAGCTAATTATGCAGGGAGAGGAAGATCATCTAGAGGAAGAGGCAGAGGAGGTAAGTCAGGTAGGGGGAGACCCTACAACTCATCACCATGCAACATTTGTGGATTGGCTAATCATACCACAGATGAATGCTACAAGAACTACAAGAATCAGAGAGGAAGAGGCTACTCAAGAGGTGGATACTCTCAAGGGAGAGGCAGATTCAACCAACATCAAAGCTACAATGGATACAACAATCAATACAACAACAACTACAACAACCACAATGGTAACTACCAAGGTGGATTTAGAAATAGAAGAGACTACAACAATTACACAGAGGAGCAAGATGACTCCCTATTGATCATGAATATGACCTCCAAGGCAGGTACAAATGATGATCATTTATTTTATATTGACTCAGGATGTTCTAACCATGTAGCTGGCAATGTGGCACTACTTTCTGATTTGGAAGAGCCCAAGGGAAAACATCAGGTATAAACAAGTGATGACACTAAACACTCTGTTGTTAAGATTGGAAATGTGAAGACATGTGATGGGAACCAGAACCTATTGAGTAGGGTACTCTATGTACCAACCATCACCAAGAATCTAATGAGTGTTGGTCAAATTGTGGAGAAAGGTTTGCAGGTCAGATTCACACAACATGGAGCATATGTGGAGGACCCAAGACATGGATTCAGAAGGATAGCCAAAGGGGAGAAATCAGGTAGATTATTTACATTTGAGCTAGAAGATACCAAGAACATTGCTTTGTATAATTACAAGGATCAGACACTTTCAGAGTTAGAAATATGGCACAAGAGATTAGGGCACATAGGTGAAAGAACCCTAAAGCAAATGTGCAGGGATCAATGTGTGCTTGGGATACCTAATGTGTCCAAGCAACACATGATTTACAAGTGTGGATCATGTCAATTTGGTAAGTCTCACATGTTACCCTATTCAAGGAAAGGTTTCATGCATGAAGACTACCTAGACTTGGTACACACAGATGTTTGGGGACCTAGCAAGGACCCTTCCATTTCAGGTTCAAGGTATTATGTGTCCTTCATTGATTATAGCAGGTGGACCATTTTATACTTTATGAAGCATAAAGATGAAGTGTTTAATTGTTTCAAGAGGTATCTTGCACTTGTTGAAAACCAAACAGGAAGAAGCTTGAAGAGGCTAAGGTCAGATGGTGGAGGAGAGTACTTCTCCAATGAGTTTGAAGATTTCTTGCAGGAAAGAGGCATCAAAAGGGAGATTACTACAAGGTACTCACCTGAACAAAATGGGGTAGCTGAAAGAAGGAATAGACTCATAGTAGAAACAGCTAGGTCTATGCTTAATGAAAAGAAGTTACCAAATTATCTTTGGGCAGAGAGTGTTTCCACTGCCACATATCTTATAAACAGGTTGCCATCCAAATCACTTGATGGCATGACACCATATGAAGCTTGGCATGGTAAGAGACCTTCTTTGGATCATTGTAAAATATTTGGTTGTGTAGCATATGTGCATATTCCCTCACAGGTAAGGGGAAAGCTAGACCCCAAGGCTGAAAAATGTATCTTCATTGGTTATGATTTGAACCAAAAGGGATACAGATTCTACAACCCAACAAACAAAGGCTTCAAGATAAGCAGAGATGTCATTTTTGATGAGAATGACTCATGGTATGAGAATGAGTGCAGGAAAGTCAGTCTACCCTATGATATGGAAGAAGATTTCCCAAAGCTCACCAAGGAGGAATCAATTCAGAAAGAAGATTCAAGCTCAGATGATGATGATACAATAAACCTTGAAGAGTTCAAGGCTTGGAAGTCCAAAGGGAAGATGAAGATGAAGCAACTAGAAGATAAACCAGAATCCTCAACCCAAGCAATGAGGAGATCTCAAAGAGAAAAGAAGAAGCCTATCAGATTTGGGTATGACACATCACTTGTAACTAAACATTCTGTATATCTTGCAAAGGACTTATTGAATGAAGAACCAGGTACTTATGAAGAAGCAATTACCAAACCAGAATGGAAAGAAGCCATGGATGAAGAGATGGAAGCTCTCAAGGAAAGTGATACTTGGGACTTGGTACCCAAGAAAGACTCTATGAAGGTAATAGGATCCAGATGGATCTACAAACTAAAGAAGAATTCAGATGGAAAAATAAACAGGTACAAAGCTAGGTTGGTAGCCAAGGGTTTTGCACAAACCCAAGGCATTGATTATGAGGAGACATTTTCTCCTGTGGCCAAGATGCCAACTATCAGAATATTGGTGAGTGTAGCTGCATCCAAGAATTGGAATATGTACCAATTAGATGTCAAGAATGCTTTCTTAAATGGATGGATATCTGAAGAAGTCTACATGTCACAACCACCTGGCTATGAAGATTCAAAAAAAGGTACATTATGTTTGTAAATTGAAGAAGGCTCTGTATGGTTTAAAGCAGGCACCTAGAGCATGGAATTACAGGTTGACAACCTACCTCCAAGACCAAGGATTTGTGATGAGTAAAGCAGACACTTCTCTATTCATAAAGAGAAGTAGTACAGAGGTAATCTACTTGTGTGTTTATGTTGATGACATCATCATTACAGGCAATGATGTCAATGGAATTAGGCACATCAAAGGACAGATGATGAAAGAATTCAAGATTAGTGATCTTGGATTATTGAAGTATTTCTTAGGTCTTGAGTTAGTCTACACCAACTCAGGTATATATATCACTCAAAAGAAGTATGTGCAGGATATGGTCAAGAAGTTTGGCTTGCAGGATGCTAAAGTATCTACTACTCCAATGGAGGTCAACCTAAAGCTAAGTGCTCATGAACGAGAAGAAGTCAAAGACATCACAGGATACCAAAGTATGGTAGGAAGTTTGAACTATGCTACATTGACAAGAATTGACATAGCATATGGAGTAAGTGTGCTTAGTCAATTCATGCACAAACTAAGGGTACCTCACCTAGAGGCAGCCAAGAAGATCTTGAAGTATCTGAAGGGAACTCAAAGTCATGGTTTGTACTTTCCTTATACATCAGATATTGACATTAAAGTTTACTCAGATGCAGATTGGGCAGGATGCAAGGATGATAGGAGAAGCACCTCAGGATATATTTGTTTTGCAGGAGATAAGCCCATTTCTTGGTCAGCCAAGAAGCAACCTACAGTGGCATTATCATCCACTGAAGCAGAGTATAGAGGGCTTGCCAATGCCACTCAAGAAGCTATCTGGTTGAAGCTATTGTATACAAAATTAGGTCTATACACTAGACCACCAATCATATTTGGAGATAACACTAGCTCTCTTCACCTTGCAGCTAATCCAATTTATCATGCCAGAACCAAACACATAGAGGTTCACTACCACTATGTGAGAGAGAAGTTGCTTAGCAAAGAGATTCAATTGACATATGTGTCTACTAATATGCAATGTGCAGATTTACTTACAAAGGCATTGGATGGAAACAAGTTATGCAAATTTAAATCCATGATTGGATTGCAGGATGTCATTGAAGACTAAAGATGAAGAAGATGAAGACTTGAGCCAAAGTGTTTGGCTTGAGGGGGAGCTGTTGGTGCATATCAAGCCTTCACACATTGTCTTGGAATCATGGAAGACTAGCTTGGACAAAGATTTATCAAGGCTTCACTTGAAGCAAGGTTCATATGAACATATGCTTAGATGTTCTTACTTTTTTATCCCTTTGTAAAAGTCTATATGACTTGGCATTTACTTGTAACACATACCTACTTCATTAGTCGTGGAATTTGGATGGTATGATTGGAGAGAATATCTCCTTACTTTTAGAGTAGAGAATATAGGAGATTTGATTTTGAATTCAAATTCAAATCTCAACTCTTTCTCTATAAAAAGATGCAATCAAAACTCGCGGTAAGTCCTGTCACTTCAGCTCAGTCCCCGAGGCATTTTGTCATTGTAACTGTGTGTGTGTTAGTGCTACTCCATAGCCTACACCACCACACCTCAATTAGCCATGCTTGCCATGCTAATGAGCTTGTATAATCATATCAATCAATAGATATATACACATTCATCATATCTAGTTCTCTGTGTTTTCTACTCCAAGTCTGTCAACTTCCAAGGAGCATTTCTCAGTGCTCACTGAACCAAATCAAGAGTTTAATAGCTCGTTGGAACCAGCTCAAGGTCTTCTACAAGCATACAAAAGTGCAGAAGATTCCATTCAGCCATTTGTGAGAAATCCGCTTCGAAGTGCATACTGGTCTGTGTCTGCAGAGTTCCTAAAAAGTCGGGGGTAATCATAATTTTGCTAAACTTATTTCTCAGTGTATGGTTTATCAATTTGAGTGATTCCACTTGCAATCAGTAGCTTATTAAGGTACATTAATACCCCTAAAAGGAATTGGTTCAATTTCAAGTGTGCTGGTCACATTGAGCATAACACTGAACATGTATCATTACAGAAATAGCAAGTTTTTTGGATTTGTGAAGGAACCAAGTTATCTGTTTTGGTTTGATCATTACACAAACCATTTGCAAAGTACATATATGCTTTCTTGGTATCATTTGGAAGCTCAAGGTGTGTACTAAGCATTTCTGGAATTAAAGGAGGGCTGGTGTGAAGCAGGTATAGCAGCACCAACTCAATCTCTTGAGTGCATCCAACCATCACTCTCAACACTAAAACCATCCAAGAAACTATACAAAGTGTGACCAGCTACTTCCTCAAGCACTTGCTCTGTGAAGGGTTGAGGAAATCCATCTTGGATAGTCACTTTATTCAAAGCACGGAAATCAACACATACTCTTATTTTTCCACTATTTTTCTTGGGCACAATAACCATAGAGGAAAGCCACCTGGAATGTTCTACTGGAACAATTATACCCGCTTCTTCTAGTTTTGTAATCTCTGCTTTTACTGCCTCTGCATACTTCGGATTGAGTCGATATGGTCTACTTCTTACAGGCGCGGCTCCCTCAACTAAGGGTATCCGATGTAACCCAAGCTCTTCTGGTATCCCTGTTAGATCTTTGTAGGACCATGCGAAGACACTTTTATAAGTAAAAAGCAAGGAAGTTACCTTCTGTAGCAAGAGAGGATAATGCCACAACCAGGATGCCAAATGGACCATTTGAGGGTTCTCTTCATCCCCTAAATTTACTTCTTGAACCAATGTTTTAGGACTGGTCTTGCTTGAGAAATCATCTCCACTATATGCAGGAGTGGATTTTAATTTATATTCTGCAACCTGTTCTTTCATCTAACCTTGAGGTATATCTGCAAAAGGAAGATCTTCTCTGCTCTTAGGTTCATAATCTTCCCTCTCTGATAATTTTATATTGGTTGCCTCCTCAAAGCTTGTATTTTCCTTCAATTGCTCATTCTCCAACACCTTGTGGTCTTCATTGCTCTTTTCTGTAACTTCCTTATCTGCAACTTCTTCCTCAATTTCATTGATCTCTACTGTGCAACACTCTGCACTTCCCATCATCCAGTTTAACAATGTATCATCTTCTTGGGGTAGAGAGGGCATTACCTGAGCATCCACAGTATATGCAGTGGTTTTTCCTGAATCAAACCCTGCTTCCAAATGTAGTTGCAGTTGGCTATTGGTGCTTGTTGAAATCCATAGTTTATTTTTCCCCCAATCTTGCAAAGCTTTTGCTTGTCTCAGCCAAGGTCTCCCCAGGAGCAAAGGATAGGAAGTCTCCTGTGGAAGTGCAATAACAACAAAATCCAACACAAAGTGGCAACCCTGTACTATCATCCGTACCTTTTCAATAATGCCAAGAGGCGCAATCCGATGTTGATCTGCTAGTGTAACAGTAAATGGTGCCATTTTGGTGGGGTTCAAATTTAGCTTTTTCATTGTAAAATCTGGCATCAAATTGATACCAGAGCCTCCATCTATGATCACACCTGTAAGAGCTTCATTCTTTATACAAACTGATAATCTTGAACTTTGGTAGTCTGCTAAGGGTGCAGGAGGAAAGTGAACCATGAATCCATCTATACTAGGTGATTGGACTAAGTGAGCAGAGTGTATAATCTTCAGTAAGTCACTTCTTATTTTTGAATCCATCCTTATAAGTTCATATAAACTAACCTTGTGATGAATACCTTTCAAGATCTGTTCAATGTTTACCTCCTGAGTGTTTTCTTGCAGACTTGTTGGTTGGCCCTTTAGAGAAGTAGTCATCTTATCATAAGCTCCTTCAATTTCTACTTGATCCTTCCATCCAGACTTCTTTTCCTCCTCTTTATCCTGAAATCCTTGTTGTTCATCTCTCTAGGTTACAGCTGCTTGCCTAGCTCTAGTCGTTATGGGCATAGTAGAGGATGAGACAACATAAGTCTGAGTGGTTTTCACTTCTTCATGTGGAGAGACTGCAATCATGTGGATTGGAGCAGGACGACCTCTTGGGCAATCTTTAGTATAATGATCCTTGGCCTCTGGACAATGTTGACAAGGAGGTGCATCTTTTGGGAGGGAACACCGATTTTGCATGTGGCCATACTCACCACAACGATAGCACATCAAAGGTCTATTGTATCTAGGCTTTGCGGGCTGATTCTCCTCCCTATTAGATGTATTTGAAGTACTAGCATAATATGAATCCAGATTTTGAGGGTTACCTCTCTGCTGTGTACCCTTGAGGTAGTAGCAATCTCTGGCTTCATGACCATCCTTTCCACAAAATTGACAGCTTACCTTAATAGGGCAATTAGCATTGGAGTGTCCATTGTTGTTACAGATTGTACACCAAATTTGTCTCCTTATATCCTGAGTGGTCTTCAAATCTTCTAACTCTAGGCGAAGTTGAGCTACTTCATCATCAATGTGACGTAGTGGTGGCAAGACCTTCTCTTCTTGTTGAGTTTGTTGCATTTTCAATGCTTCCAATTCCTTCCTCAGTTGCTCAACAGGATCCAGGTCTGCAGCATACTTTGAGTGTGTATCTCCTTCAAAATGTTGCCTTGCTTCTTCAATGCGCGATGCCGCTGCAACAAAATCATTGAGGGTGGCATCCAATCTAAGAGATTCACGAAGCTTCTGCTGAGATGACCTGGGCAGAGCCTTCTCTATCCACTTTTTAACCAAAAAGTCACCTGGAGCATGTGGCAGACGGGCAACAAGTGCTTTTGTTCTAGTATGAAGTTCATGAAAAGATTCACCTGATCTTAGCTTCAAATTCTCTAGCTGATCTAGAGCTCTTTCCGAGGAATCACTTGGTCGGAATGTCTGTGAGAACGCCGCCTTCAAAGCCTCCCATGTAGTGAAATGGCCATCTGCATATTGACTATACCATTTATCTGCAAGACCCTCCAATGTGGATGGAAAGAGCGCCAACATTGCATCCTCTCTATTCTGCAGAACTCGTCCACGACATAAAGAGATGAATCTCCTCACATGATCATCAGCATCCTCATAAGGTTGTCCCTTGAAAGTAGGGAATTTGATGTTTATCTGGAGAGCAAATGAGAGAGGTCCTCCATTTGTACTGGTGTTTCTTCGGACGTATCTGAGGAGAAGTCTAGAGTTCTCCTATACCTCTCTTTTGACAATGGTGTCCCACCCAAATCAATAGATAAATTTAGGGAGGGTAGAGGGGAGGTAGACTCACTAGCCGTGGTTATTGCTAACTTGTTAAGGCTCCTCCGAACACGAAGAGACTCCTTATCTGCTCGTGTATGGGTCATGTACCTATCCGCTATTGCAATAGGACAAAACACCTCTCACAGAAATGCAAGG
>MU260236.1:292500-294530 GCA_020310875.1 Ceratopteris richardii | reverse complement strand
ATTCTTCTTGAGTTTATAGACCCATCTTGAGCCTATTACCTTCATGGATGAAGTCTTGGGCACCAAATCCCAAGTGTTGTTTTCCTCAAGTGCTTCAATCTCTTCCTTCATTGCATGCTTCCATTCTGTTTTTGCTTTGGCCTCTTCAAATGATGATGGCTCCTCTTGGTTTATGTCCTGTGCTATGTAGATAGAATGTTTAGTTACTAATGAGGTGTCAAACCCATACCTTTCTGGTTTTTTCTTTTCCCTCATAGATCTTCTTAGGCCATGATGTGATGATTCTGCCTCATGTCCAAGTTCCTGCAATTTTGCTTTACCTTTAGACTTCCATGCTTTGATCTTTTCCATGTGAGATTCTTCATCATCCTCTGAGGTGTCTTGTTCTTCAATCTTCGGTTGTTCTCTACCAAGCTTTGGAAAATCTTCTTCAAGATTATATGGTAAATTGACCTTCCTGCATGAATCTTCATACCATGAATTGTTCTCATCAAAAACTACATCTTTGCTTACCAAGAATCCTTTGTTGGTAGGGTTGTATAACCTGTAGCCCTTTTGATTGTTGTCATATCCAATAAATACACACCTTTCTGCCTTTGGATCCATCTTGCCTCTAACCTGTGAAGGAACATGAGCAAAAGCAATACATCCAAAAATTTTACAATGATCTAAGCTTGGTCTTCTTCCATTCCAAGCCTCATATGGAGTCATCCCATCAAGGGATTTTGAAGGCAACCTGTTAATCAAGTAAGTGGCTGTAGATACAGCCTCAGCCCATAAGTAATTAGGTAAATGCTTTTCATTTAACATAGACCTTGCAGCTTCAACAATTGTCCTATTCCTCCTTTCTGCCACTCCATTTTGCTCAGGAGTGTACCTTGTAGTTACCTCTCTTTTGATTCCTCTTTCTTGAAGAAAAGAATCAAACTCATGGGAGAAGTATTCTCCCCCTCCATCTGACCTTAGCCTTTTTAGTGATTTACCTGTTTGATTCTCCACAAGAGCCAAATATCTTTTGAAACATGAAAAAACTTCATCTTTGTGTTTCATAAAGAATAGGATAGTCCATCTGCTTCAATCATCAATAAAGGAAACATAATACCTTGATCCAGATATTGAAGCTTCCTTGCTAGGTCCCCATACATCTGTATGAACCAACTCCAAGAGATCTCCATGCATATAACCTTTCTTCATGAATGGTAACCTGTGAGACTTTCCAAATTGACATGCACTACACTTATAAATCATATGTTGTTTTGACAAATTAGGAAGTCCAAGTACACTTTGGTCCCTGCAAATTTGCTTTAATGACCTTTCACCAATATGTGCTAACCTTTTATGCCATACTTCCAATTCTATGAGTGTCTGACTACCATAATTAAAGAGAGCAATGTTTCTAGTGTCCTGTAATTCAAATGTGAACAATCTACCTGTCTTTTCACCTTTTGCAATTCTTCTGAATCCTTGACTTGGATCTTCAACAAATGCTCCTGCTTTTGTGAACCTGACTTGCAACCCTTTCTCTACTATCTGCCCAACACTTATCAAATTCTTTGTAATGGTAGGGACATAGAGTACCTTATTGAGTAGGTTGATGTTTCCATCAGGTGCTTTGACATTACCTATTTTCTCCACAGGATGTTTTGTATCATCTCCTGTTTGTACCTCATGCTTATTCCTTGGATCTTCTAAATCTGATAGGAGTGCCACATTTCCTGCCACATGATTTGAACAACCTGAATCTATGTAGAAAACATGCTCATCAGATTTACCTTGTGGCATAGCCATGTTCATGATCAATAATGAATCCTCTTTGTTTGAGTCTTCTGTGTAGTTATTGTAGTCTCTCCTTCCTTTGTAGCCTCCTTGATAGTTTGAATGATTGTAGTTGTAGTTGCCATGGTAGTTGTTGAACCTTCCTCTTGAGTATCCATAACTTCCTCTATTGTATCCTCTGCCTCTTTGATTCCTGGAATTCCTAAAGCAATTTTCATTTGTATGATTAGTTAATCCACAAATAGAACATGAGT
>MU260236.1:132500-275000 GCA_020310875.1 Ceratopteris richardii | reverse complement strand
ATTAACTTGGTGTCGTAAGTTGGGCTGAATTTTGCTTTTTATCAGGAGGAATCTTGAGACAAAATATCATGGATGAATTTTGGGGCATTCCCATTGGATGAACTCATGGAGCGGTGTGGAGGTGATCGCAATCCGGGTGGATCGGGTCAGGTCGTGGCACACACAGGGTGTATGAAGCTAATGAATGTTGGAAGGTTTAAGGACATGAAAGTGAAATTAATGTTGAGTATGGAGAGGAGAGAGATGTTGACATGATTATGGGAATGGGATTGTAGGAGTGTAAGTTAGATTTATGAACATGACTGATAAGAATGAAAGAGAACCATACACACGAATCAAATTTGGAAGGAAGAATGGTCCATTGAAGGAGCTTCTTAAACACTTCTTAATTCTAATCCATATGCATAGTCTTCTTCGGATGATATGTATGCATGACGAGAATAGATGGAATCCTTACACATAAATCAGTTTCGAAAGGAAGAATGGTCCAATATTGGAGCTTCTTGTACACTTTCAGAAACTAATCAATATGTATGGGTATGTATGGATTATATGCATGCACGTGAATTATGATGATAGAGTTTACTCACAAGCTCAATGAAACATCCTCACTGGTTGAACACAATACTACGGAGCCTTCTCACACATAGAAGAAAATAGAAGACATGTAAAAATACTTAAGAGCCTCAAAGACAAGAGACAAGAGACAAGTGACAAGTGACATGAATTAAAAGGATTTGAATTAAGATACATGTATAAGATTGTCGTGATACGTCAAGCTAAGCAGTCTACTGATCAAAGGCTATTTCGACCCTCAAACCATGATAATTCAACCGAATGTCACACGTAAGAAGGTGAGTTCCACTTCATTGACCCTATGTATGTCTAGGCTCGTAACGTCTAACTAAAGAAGTCTAAGACTCATTAAAACCAGCTCTTACTCACTCACATGCTCCATCGAGGGTGAGTCAAGATAGAGATGCTGGTTTCAAGAGCCTATCCTAGATTGGAGTTCTAACTTAAATTTGAAACTAGGTACTATACTCATACTAGCCCACCTTGGATCCTCACTCGCTCAACCTAGGGTGATCGTCTCAAGGAAACCGTAAGCTAGCAAGAGCCCTATGGATGCCTAAAAATGATGCTCTAGGAGTTTGGAGGGGGGTTTATATAGGTTTTTGAGTGAATTTGGGCCCTTGGATCTAGAGAAATCAACTCTCAACTCTAGGATCACTACTTTCGATTACAACCATTTGATTAATCAAATCAATGGCTTGGAATTGTTCTTTCTATAAAATCTAGTGTAAAGGAGTGAAATTTAGGCGCCTTCATTCTCCACCATTGGATCTGGGGATGATCTGGATCGTCAGATCAGTGCTGACATCAATTCCGATAAGATAAGCCACTATTTTTGGAGAAACTTTGCATTATTGATCTTTAGCTGTCAAAAAAGTCTTCTTGGATGAAGAAACTCGTGGATCCTCCTTCCTTTATGCTTTAGTGCATCTCCACCCTTTAATATGAGCTCATCTTGACCGTACAACATGGTTCAATCATATTTTGCCATGTGGCAGCCCTTCAAGCCTTCAATTTTCTTATTCTAGAAAACTTCGGTGACCTTAAAAAACTGGATTTTGTGCTCTTTGACCCTTTAAATATCCTTCGATGAAGATAAAAGTTTGTAGGACTATGTTTTGAAAGGCCTCCTTTAGGAATATGTAAAAAAAAACTCCCATCTGAATCTTCCTTGTACAAGTTTGACTACATTTGGAAGCTTGCAAGGTGGCATTAAGGTGTCTAGGAAGCTCTGATAGCCTTGAAACTTTGTACAAATATGTAGCCACATATGGTCTTTATACATGCCAAACCATATGGCTAACAAAAATTCCTATACAAAATTATGTAGGGTCTAAGTGAAAAAATTACATTTTTTACAAAATGCACATGGCATAACAATGTGCTAGAAAATCCATTTTCATGTGAAGTTCGGGCTATAGAGTGCCTTTGATAGGCTTTACAAGTATATGAATTTTCATGTGATTTGGAGACATTGTAATTTTTGCCCTAATTTCTAAAAAGTTTGACCAGCTTTGACTGCTACCCTAGATTTGCTCGATTTCTTCCAAAGTTTGCATGTGAACTCCCTTTGACATCCTTGATGCATCTTGGACTTCTCAAGGAATTTTGGCTACCTTCATCGAATGTGTTTCCTGTAGGCCTTCATGAGTGAGAGAGGAGAGAAAATCTCGATGACATTCGCTCCCACTAAACCTGCGATTCCTCTGGAAGTGCCACTCTAGTATCTGTGAAAAACAAAATGTTCCAAGCATCAAACTATTTTATAGGCAACATACATGGAAGGAAAAATTGATCATATGCATGAATGAGTAGGTAACGTGACATGAAGCAAAATTTGCATGAAAAAAGATTTGAAACACGCAACATGAATATGCATGAACAAATAGGCAACATATATGCAAATGAACAAGCAACATTGACAACAAGAAAGAAAACAAACAAGCATCAATATGAAGTGGAAGTGGATGTATTGAGTCGTTTTAAGCATTAGTTCCTCTCATCTTGAAGAAAAATTTGTACCTTTTTCATAAAGCAATCTACCATAAATACTATTATAAACAAAGATTTAGGATTTTCAAGAGACATCTTTCATCTTTAGCTTATCTTAGATCAACTCCTTTCCTACATAAATATGAATATGCTCTTTCTCTAATAACATGCAAGGAAATCTAACTAAACTCCACTAATGCATAAATCTGCCAAATAGCCCGTGATTTATTCTACTATGCCTCTTTATCATCCTTTGGCTTGCTCTTTTTTTTTTATGATGATGATGATTTGGCAACTTTATGGTTAGGATCACTTTTTTGGGTGGAAGAAAGTGTAAACTTCCTGGTAATATGTAGCAGCTTTTTTTTTTTTATGACGGGGAAAAATTAAACCCCGATACAAAGTACAACCATTTTTGATGACGGAGAACAGCCGTTTAAACTCAGATACAAGTGCTGTGAGATGGACTAAGGATGTAGAAACATGCAATAGAAGGAGCTAGGATTTCAATAATTATGCTTTTGATACAGGATTCATATGCATGTTTATATATGAAAGTCATGTCACCAAAATAAGCCTCCAAATCTACATGCCCTATCTTTCCACAATCCTAGATTATAATCAATTTCTTAGTAGATAAGTTACTACTTAAGATACAAATTTACACAAGTAGAGAAATCATCATTTGCCCCTTTTTTTTTGACTCAAGTGATGTCGATATGCAATGCAAAGACTGAAAACAAACATGCATGAAACAAGAACGGAAAAAAAATAGAATGAAAAAAACAAATCAACATGAACTTGAAAAATTAATGATATTTTTATATGTTTTTTGAATAGCTTTATCCTTTTACCTGCAATCAAAGTTTTTAGTGCAACACCATTTAATTCACAAAGAGCATATGTACCGCTGTTGTTGACTTTTGATACAATGTATGGCCCAAACCACCGTTGAGTGAGCTTTTTTGCATGCATCATATTGAGAGTCAAATGTACTATCATAAATGAGCACCCAATCTCCTACTTCATTTGGCTTAGGACGCAATCGATGAGTTTTATCAAAATAATACTTGTTCTTCATTCTAGATTCTCTTAATTTTTCAACGCCATCATCAAGTCTTAATTTACCTTGTTCTAACTGTTTAATGCGCAAACTCAAAAAATCATCAGTAGACATGTTTTCAGACCAAGGTAAATTTGACCATGCAGAAATATGAGACTGAATTGGAAACAATGGTTTTTGACAGTACATGAGTTCAGCAGGCATATATCCAGTAGTACGTAAGCATGTCATTCTATCTGCCGAAAGTGCAAAAGGTAAGAATCTAGGCCATTGTTTGATATCACCGTTACATGCTTTAGATATGGCTTTCATAATAGGTGGATGCCCCTTCTCTATTTTACCATTGGCCTCTGGATTATATGCAGTAGTGAGAGACAAACAAATACCGTGACGCTCAAAGAATTCTTAAGCTTCTCTCGCATTTAACTCTCCACGATCGGCAACTAATTTCTCCATGTACCTAAAGCGACTTATGACATCTTCAAGCAAGAATTTGCAAACATTGTAAGTGGTCTTAGATCGTAGTGCACGTCCCTCTACATGATTAGTTAAGTGTTCTCTTGCAAGTACAATGTAACGCATTTTTTCAATACCTTTAGGCATAGTTACAAGATCTACTACCCACTTGTAGTGAATACAAGGTGGATAAGTAGGATGCAACGGATCTCTATGTTTGACTGATGAATGAAGTTGACAAGTAGAACATGTAGAAACATAGCTACTAATGTCAACATACATCCTAGGCCAATAATAGGTACTTCTAATTTTTTCATATGTTCCAAAAAATATTTTATGACCTTCCCATAATGTCTCATGCATTTCCCTCATTACTTGCAATTGAAGCCCTTGTTTTCCTAGGACTCATTGTGGATTCTTAACCTTACCCTTAGCATGTCTCGAAACATAACCGTTACATAGGAAAAAGTTATAAGATCGTTTCCTAATGTTACAGAATCTATTCATAGTCCAGGTAGGTAATGGTTGTAGTGTACTTAGATACTTTCCTATGTCTCTCCATTCATTTCGTACTCAGACTCATGAAATTTCTCATACTCAAATATATGTGGAACATAGTCAACTAAATTCACATTCTTTATTTGATCACTTTCAAGATCATCATCAAATCTAGCTCTCGATAACATATCAGCAATTGAGTTTGACTTACCTGAAATATGAACTAACTCAGGATTTATGAACTTAATATATGAGATCCATCTAAGCATGGCTATATAGGAGATGAACAATTGGCTATGATTCCAATGAGAGGCAAACAATCAGTCTCAACTTTGACATTTGCACCAATGAAATATTCTTTGTCTTTTTTCAAAGCTATTACCATACCCCATAGTTCTCGTTTGATCTGTGGATATTTTCGTTGTGTTTCAAATAGAATTTTGGCACCAAACCTAATTGCACATCTATTCCCTTCACCATCATCTTGACTTATGACCCAACCTATACCAATAGGACTAGTATCAATAGTCAATATAATAGGTTTGTTAGCAGAATAGTCTACACCCTTAAGGATGGCCTTCAAGCAATAATTTCTTCAATTTACGCATAGCTTGAGTGTGTTTGTCAGTCCAAATAAATTTTCGTTTCTTCCTCAACAAGTCATAGAGACAATCAGCAACATGAGCAAAGTGTAGGATCCAAATAACATGAAAGATGCAAGCACCAAGAAATCTACGTACCTCACTCACGTTGTTACATGTTTCATAAATCTTGCTAATGGCATCAACTTTTTGTGGGTATGGCTTTCGACCATAATGGCCACATAAATGTCCAACAATAAGAACGTCGTTAACACCAAAAATAGATTTTTCTATGGAAAATGTGAGACCTACCTCTTCAAATCATTGAAATATTATTTCACAATGAGAGATATGGTCAAGAACAAATTTACGACATCCAGATGAATCTAAAGTAATTTCCTTTGCACGTTCCTCGCTCCCTTTAGTTGGAATATCATCAATGAATGGCATGGTTATATGAGGGATAAAATCATGTAAGACCATATTCATAGCACTCATCATATGAGCCACAGAATTAGTCCCTCCTTGAGGTAAAGTACACATTCGCACTAAGCCTAAAGGAGTTTTCATTGTGGTTATGTCACGATGATACATTGCCAGACCTTTTGCCTTACTTAAACGATGATCATCGTACGCGGACGGAACAACTCTCGCCCTACTCACAGAGACTCAGCTCTCCTCCCAACCACGCCCGAGCGGCTGTCCTTTTTTAAGAGAAAGACTACTTCAAGTAGTATCATAATAGACCCTCTCATATGAGACTTCCTCTTCTCCTTTCTACCCAATGGTAAATACCCATGTGATGCCATGTGGCATGTATGCCACCTCACCCAAGAGTGTGCATCCGTAATATGACATTTCCTTCCCCTTGAAAACATTTTCGTCCTCGAAAATGTAAATGAAATGTCCATAATGGTAGAAGAAAGTGCTCGGACTCCCCTGAACCCCATGTACTCTATGTACATGGTCATCTCTGTGTGTTGTTTCCCCATATCCTTCCCCTTAAGAAGTCTCCTATGAGATCATCTCAAAGGTGGGAAACCGTCTGAGTGGTGTCTACTATCTCCCATAAACACTGAACTTCTAAATTATCACTCCCATAATATATAACATCACCAAAATGACCTAAGTCCATATGATGTATCGTCTGGAGTAATAATATAAAAAGCAAGTGTAAAGTGTCAAGCTTATAGGCTTGACCATAGTGGAGGTAGTAAACCATAGAATCCTATGGAATATAGAACAAAGTCCCATAATACGTGACTCCAAACTCATCTAAGGCTAGATGATAGATTGCCCTCATACCACTCTAGGTCTTCTTAACCTTGAGTGTAATCACAAGTAGTAGTTTTGTCTAAACTACCTTGTGATCTATGCAAATCCATCATCTAACTCACGGTGGTAAAATGCAATCTCTACATTTCACCAACCAAGAAGTCTGTGGTTTGTCATCCTTTACCATTGGACTACGTTCTATTGGAAGAGCATCTATTGGCACTAGTGCAAACTCTAATATTTCTCTTCCCTGTAGTTTGCCATATGAATGCAGAAAGCATTCCCTTTGAGATTCAGATAATCCCTAAGTACCCATCCTCCTAACTGATGTTTACTCATCATACTCATGATGTAACACCAACTAAGAGTTTGGTACCATAATAGGTTAGATATATCCCTATCTCCTGGAAACTCAAAAGAGAAGTATCATCAATCTATTCCCAGTTTCACTAATGTCAATAACTAGATTATCTCATCTAGTCAAGGACCATCACTGGAAATAAACATAACTACTTTTCTCTAGAGTCTACAAGTGAGAATCAATCTAACCATCATGATTAACTGATCTCCCTCTTGTCTTGGATAGAAAAGTGCCACTCCTATCTAGACAATCTAAATGAGAAAGTGAAACTCTCTCCATGTCTATCTCTGTAATCTCTTCTAAGGAGAAAAACTCTAGCAGTGGAAACTATTCCACTTTCCCTTTCCCTTTGAAAGAGATTGTGTTGAATCCATTTTCTCTACTCATCCATAGGTGAGAACATGCACATAAGTTCTCCATACTTTTCCTTCCAAAATAGTGGAGAATCATACTCCCATATGAAGGAAAATTAGATGGAAAAGTAGAGGAAATGAATTCCTTCTCAAATATAGATTAAGAGATGTTTTCAGAGCACCTCTTCTATCTAAAGAAAAACATAGTCTATTCTTCCCCTATGAAGAAATTATATTTTCCTTTCCTTTTTTCTCTTTCAAAGAATAGGAGCTAAAGTGAGAGTACTGAACTAAAGTAAGATCCCTCATGGATCTCTGAGCTGATTCCCACTTTCTCCTTACCTTAAAAGAGAAACTCATGAATTTATTTAGTCCTCTCTTCCATAACTAATGCATAATCCCTCATCACATATTCCTATGAAGATGGAGAACAGATCTCCGCTAACTAATGAAGGTGTATGTAGTGAAGAGTGGAGAAAATAAATTCCTAATAAGGGTCAAAGCCCTCTACTAAAATGGTCAGCAATGATGTGACATGATACCGTAAACATATGTGTATCCATAGTGAAGAACTATCTCTGCCAACCATACTCTGTGCATGGATCTCTACGATCCAATCAAACTGATGGAATTATCCTTCCTGAAAACTAAAAAAATGAGTATGTGATACCAATGGTGATAAAATCACCTATCACATTCTCTACTGGAAGAATAAATTTTCCCCATACTCTGAAGGATAACTCCCAATCCTAGCAGGAGATGTCTATTAAGAGTTCTCCTCTGATTTAGTGAGACATGACGCCATGAATGATGAGTCCTTTTCTCCCTGGCCATAGAAGAAGAGTGCTCAAAGGGAAGTCATTTCCACCGTCCCATACCAGTGAAAACTTCTTCCAATTCATGATGTCATAGCTACACTAAACCGCATATATATTCCAATTCATGATGGAATATATAGGTGGATTCTAATGAATCCCATATACTAAAATCGTATCAGTGGGCTGAAATGAGTCCCATGTCCTCAAACTAGTTAGTTTGGTTCTAGTCAATATGTGACAATGGATATCCCTTTCTGTTCCAAACCAACTTGTTCCTAGGTACAAAGACTGAGTCTAAGTACCTCTCTGTAGATCCTGATATACATATATATGTATTGGGTACCCCAATTATTTCTGAGTAAAGGATCTATGCTCTATACCATAGAGCTAGTGCCATGCCTATGACCTTCCTAACCATCACTCGAATCACATAAGCATCCGTCGATGCTATCTCATGAAACCCATCTTTATGATCCCATCCATTTGGTTTCCTTAGTAGTGTAGCAAAAATGCTTCACTACTTGGTCAAGTGATGTGCATGAGTGAAACTAGTCACTCTTTGGGTATTCATCATGATACCCCATAGTCTCCTAATTCTACTGTGAGACTTTTGTGAAGATAAATAAATCTTCACTACCTTGGAGATTGTCCTAAATGTATCTCCCGAGCCTGAATGCAACTTCCTAAACCTATAGGATTGCTTGTGCACATTACTAATGGTGAAGGTGTAGCTCCTTCCATTAGCAATCCTATGGTCTAAATCCATAAGGATTATGTATAGGGATCCTGCTACTACCGAAGTTGCCTTATATATAATACTCTGATGGTCCTAAGTCCATCAAATACATGCTATAAGCATGCCTACAACTTATTGATGTTTGCAGAAAGGGCATGCTACGATGCCATAACATTCCTACCTAAAGGCAAGTGCGTATATAACGCCATGCGGTAGGAAAAATTTCGACAGCATTTCCCCAGGAAATGGAATTCCAAAAAAAATTTAAACCATAGCTCAGTGGCACTCAGGCCACCCAAAAACATAGGGCTTGACAGGCCCATGGCATGCACGCCATAAACTTATATATGGATTCCATGACCTGCAAAAACACAAAAGTATTTGCTAGCAACCATTCCCGGTGTTGCATAGCCATATGGTTTCTGTAATCTTCTTTCCTGCAAACAATCAAAAAGTATACTTCCTGCATGTTGATCCATACTTTTAAGAGCTTAAACAATGATCAACACTTGATGTATGCAATCGCATTCATGCATGTAAATACAGAACATGCCATAACATAGATAAAATGCCAGAAAGCATAAAATATACGTCCCTGGGTAGTCTAATTTTGGAATTGCATGCATCCAATCGCTCTCGACAAGCTTCGAGACCTCTGCACCTTCCTCCTCAGGTCCTAACATACACTTTGAAGTGTCCGAAAATATCGGAGCACTCCTCAAGCATAAAGCATGGTCAGGTGATTACAAAAATAATGCAAATTAGTCAAAAAATGCCTTAGTAATCCTTCTTTAGACCTGCAAAACCCACTTTAGGACCTGCAAATTTTCATAAACTGAAATATAAAGCATGTGCAAATAGGTCGAAGTGAAATTACTCAAATCGCCTTCCCGGTTTGAAAGATATGGCTCCCGGAAGGTAATCGCCAAAATCTGTTCAGACTTTGCAGACCTGTTCAGACCTGCAAAAATTTTTACTTTCCAAAATTTTTTCTCATAAACTAAAATTAGACCTTGTGCTCTTCGAAACGAGCCGTAGCACGTCCTATTTGGAATTTTCTAGCCCAAGATATGGCCATTCCAAGTCGGACATGTCAACTAGTGGACTGTTGGAGGGGCTGGAAAAAGTGTAAAAATGTGATTTTTGGGGTGCCCAAAAGCATTCTTCCATCATGCAAATCCTAAAATTCTCTCCATAACCTCAGAGAGTGGTATATGAAGATGCTTGAGCCATTTTTTACCTTTCCAAATCCTCCCTTAGTGCATGCTAATTCACTCCCCAAAAGAGGCCTAAATCAAGATTTTGCTTTTATGCAAAAACTTAAATGCGAGCTCTTAGCAAGCTTCTAATCCACTCTAAATGTGGATTTCTCTTGGATTATATACAATAATCCATGGAAAGCCTCTAAATGATCTTTTTCTTACTCCAAGAAGTGGAGTTTGGCAAAATATTAATTTCTGAATTTTTCCAAAAGTGTGGGAAGGGGGTCTTTGAGGAACTAAAATCCCTCCTTAACTTATCATTTTGATGAATCTAATGATTCGCCTAAGAAGTTCATGCACCATACTCTCAGTAAATATACTTTTTCCCATCCATCCATAACTATTGCACCTCTTTTTCCCTCTTCCAAAATGGGAATTTCTTAGATTTAGGTGCTGAAATTTTTATCAAACTGTGATGGAAGGGGGTTTTGTGGAGCTTCAAACTCCCATCAAACTGAGGTATCTTATGGATTTCTCGATTGTATATGGAAGTCAATAGACTAGACTCTAAGTGTGCATGGTTTTTTCCATAAATCTATGAAAAATACCTTCTCTTTTCCCCTTCCCAAAATGGCTATTTATGAAAATAGCTCCTAAAATTTATGTGAAAATCATAAAAGTAGAGTATTTTAGAGATACTCTAAACTTGGCCTTCTTGTATTTGGAGGGAATCTTTGATCCTAGATGAGAATATATATACCTCATACTCTCCGTACATATGATTTCCCTCCCGGATCTTGGCCTCCTAACAGTTCATGGTGCTTCTCGAAAATGCAAACCTCTCAAAATTGAAATAATAATACCTGTGATTAACATGAAGCTCCATGCCTGTAATTTTGAAATCAAGACCTTGGACAAGTCTTGGAGTATATGCGCTTCATTCGTAGACTCTTCATATGCAGCAGGTGCATCCCATCTCTCTCTCTTGTTTGTTCTCGATCTTCATTTGAAGACGCCTTCCGAGAACATTCTTCATCTAGTCCTCCAAACTATACATAGTCTGATGGACATCGAAGGTTGAGGATGAGCTTTTCCATACTTCACGAGCATCTCTAGCGTGTGATCGACCAGTTCGAGAAGCGTGAGAAAAACAATCCCGTGCTCCCTCCCTAAACTCTGCCATGGGCATATGTACACAGTCATATGGACGCTGATGGTGTTGGCTGCCTCATCGTAGACGATGTCATGGAATTGGACGGCTTGGTAGTTGAAGACGATTTGGGCCATTTGATAAATGGCGGTGAGGTCACTCCAGCTGTTCGATCACCCTCTTCACATCCTCTTTTGGGTTCTCCATAGCCGCTGCAACACATGATAGAAGCATCCCAAGTTGATGGCGCCTTGGTTAAAGGGAGCGCCTCCCATTCTTGGAACCTGGGTTCAATCCCCGTCTACTACACGCACGAAAGCGGCCAGATCTCTGCTCTGATACCAATGATACATTGCCAGACCTTTTGCCTTACTTAAACGATGATCATCGTACGCGGACGGAACAACTCTCGCCCTACTCACAGAGACTCAGCTCTCCTCCCAACCACGCCCGAGCGGCTGTCCTTTTTTAAGAGAAAGACTACTTCAAGTAGTATCATAATAGACCCTCTCATATGAGACTTCCTCTTCTCCTTTCTACCCAATGGTAAATACCCATGTGATGCCATGTGGCATGTATGCCACCTCACCCAAGAGTGTGCATCCGTAATATGACACACGACTATCAATTGCTAATTGGAATTGGTCATATCCCGAATATAAATCACCCATTGAATAGATAGAATGTCTTGAAAATGATTTAGCAAACTCATCTACAATGGGTCATGTTCCTACATTCCTTATGGTGACTTTATTGAGAGGTTGGAGATCTTGAATAAAATGTAGTTTCCCATTCTTTTTAGGCAAAGTGAACCATCTGTTTGAGTAAGGTGCAAAAGATGGCTCTAAAATTCTCATGTTTATCTTCTCCTTAAGTAGTTTCATTAGCTCAGGTAAGTGAGCCTTTGGAACAGGTATAGGACGAAGACTCCATGGAATATGTGGAATAGTAAAGATTATCATGGGTGCAACTAGCTTAGGATCTACACAACCAATCTCATGAGGATACATAGTAAAGGCTTTTCCATGGCTACGTATGACTCTCTCAAATTTATCTCTCTCTGCTGGCAAAAGAAAGTCATCATCTCTACCAATTTTCACCTGTTTGATTGTCTCATCCGTGAATGTATGTCCTATGTTTTTCTTTTCCCGAAGAATTGCATCATTTTTCACATCAATAATTTTTTCATTACTTCCTTGAGGTAATGGTTGAGCTATGGGTTTGATTTTTTTGTCTACAGTTTTGTACTTTGTTTCAACTAAGGCATCATGTGTTTGGTTAAATTTTGAGCACTTGTCAACATTGAGGGCATATTCCTGGATTAGAGCATACTCATAAAGGGAAGAAAGAAGAGTAATATGGGAATTGCAATTTTGTTGAAGACGTAAATCTAACTCCTCAAGAGTAGAGAAACAATGAGATGTTTCAATCACATGCTCAATGTTCTCATCATGTTCCATTATTTTGTTGTTTTTATAATTTTTTTGGGTTTTTCGGATAAAAGACTTGGACAATTGACTCTTATGAAGAAAATCTAATCTAGAATGTGGAAAACAAAGAGAAAAACTATTGTACATGTTGGTTGGATGCGAGATGTCAAACCAATATCCACTGTTATCCAGCTCAACAATGGATTCTATCCGAAATTTTGATCATATGTAGCTCCAAACATGAATCGAGGTGCACAATCACTACAAGCACGCTCATGACCCTAAGTAACAATAGGTTTCTTTCTAATTGACAATCGATTCCTAGGATGATTCACACCTACCGTCATGACTTGAATTGATTGCATTCCATCCTTAGACTTAAATCTAGCATAGGTAGACCCATCATCCATGGCTTTAGTTTCCATACGACTCTCACAAATAAAGGGTTGACCTAAGAGAACTTCATAGGAGCAATTATCTTGAATAAAAAAGTGAAACTCTTTTGTCATTCCTCCTATGGATATGGGCACACTAGCACAAGCTCCATATAGCGTACCTACACCATTATCTGCAGTTCTCATATGCCATCCACAATCTTTATCTATGGGCCATCGAAACTTATCATAGACTTCTCTTGAAATCACATTGATTTCGGAGCCGGAATCTACTAATGCATTTACAGTGATAGTGTTCTTATCATTTCTTATTTTAACATGCATCTCTGATGTACCTCTAGACCAAAATTTTCTTTTAAAGTGACTTTCAAGATTGTTTTCATGATTTTCATGGTCAGGTTGAATAGGTCCTAAGAAATTTTTATTAACATTTACTTCATCATCATCAAAGTCCACTTCATCAGATTCATCAAAGTTTAATGCTTCATTCATAGCTTGAGCTTGATCTAGAGAATCTTGCATCTTAGTATCTAGATAAAGCAGAAACCTCTTTCTTTTAATTAGGCCGATAAAGTTATCTTTAAAAACAAGCTTTGCAATAGAGAAAACTTGTTCTAAAGACATAGTCACTTGACTCTTAAGCAAAATGTCATCTAAAATCTCCATAGGATCTATTTTTCTCTCAATTTCTGAAATCAAGATGGCTTTAGGTTTTCTCTTTGGTTTCTTTTGTTTTTGCTCAGGATCTTGTTTTTGTTCATGTTCTCGTGTTTGGTCTTCAGTTTGTTTTGATTGTTGTTGTTTATCTAAAGGCTTTGGTTCTGTTTTTCTTTGCTTTGTCTTCTTCCCTTTTTGTTTCTCCTCTTGTTTTTGTTCATTGGGTTGTGATTCTTGTTTTTTATCTTTATATTGTGATGTTTCTCCTTGCTCTATGATTGTTTCTATTCCCTCTGAGGTTTGTTTTCGCGTCACTCTTCTTTCACTAGGCTCAGCTTCATCTCTTTTTCGTTTTTCATCTACATTGGATATGTGAGAAATAAGAGATTGATCTTCTATTGGTGACTCCCAAGCCGTTATTCTCCTAATCTCATCTCGTGCTCTTACTAAAGCCTCTATGGAAAAGTCACCTTCCTTTGTCAGTTTACTTGATTCTACTTGTTGCTCGTCAAGAGCTTCTAGTTTCACTCCTCTAGTTCCTACAACCATTATGGTTATATTTTCATAGTGTTTTTTCATTCCTCCCTTAC
Organism: Ceratopteris richardii; assembly: GCA_020310875.1. Taxonomy (NCBI): domain Eukaryota; kingdom Viridiplantae; phylum Streptophyta; class Polypodiopsida; order Polypodiales; family Pteridaceae; genus Ceratopteris; species Ceratopteris richardii. Next base: position 260,867 of record MU260236.1, on the reverse strand, counting down.
CATAATTTCTTTGCAAAGGTAGCCTAGATCGATAGTCACAGATTCTCTTGTCTATGTCTATTACTAGTCGTTGCTCCTTAGCAGCCTTCAATAGTTCACAATCTCTCAAAAAGTACTCTAACGAATCACACCAAGGACACCTACGAGGGCCACGCACAAAACCATTTTGATTTTGATTAACTTGTGGTGGGAAATTTTGAAATTGAGGATTTTGTTGATAAGGTATTGCTTGAACAGGATAATTAGGATTTTGAAAAGGCAATTGATGTATTTGAGAAGCTTGGGGAGCAACATGTGGTACTTGAGGTGCAAGAGGAGCTTCCATATTATACGGTTGATGATTCTGAAAATTTTGATTTTGAGGATTTTGAAAAGCTATTTGAGAAGCTTGAGGATACATGTTTTGATACATTTGAGGATTTTGCACATGAGGATGAGGATTTTGCATTGGAGGAACTTGATATGCTTGAGTAGGAGCTACTTGTGGATTTTGATTGGTAGCTATAACATGTTGATTAGGCTCTTGAAAAGATATTGGGTTCATTTGATTTTGGAAAGTTTTGGTGTAATTAGATTGTAAAGCATCTATAGTCTTGGCCAAATTGGATTGAGTAGCAATAAGACTTTCCATTTGCTTAGTGAGAATTTCCACTTGAGATTGTTCTACACTTTTATTTGGCTCTACTTTAAAACCTTGAGTAGGATCCATCATTTGAGGAATAGGAGTAGAGTCAAAAAGCATAGCATGGGATTGTTCTCAAATATGCTCCTTAGTTTGTGGAAGGCTAGCTTGAGGAAGACTAGTTTGCTCATAAATCATGGATTGTCTTTGATGTCTATGGGCTACGGCTTCTACTACTTTACGCACTTTTTGCCAATTGTCAGTAAGACCATAGCGCTTACTTGGCTCTTCTAATCGCTGTTCAACTTCCCTACGAGTTTCAGGATGAAGAAGCTTAAGAAAATTGATCACAAGATTAGGTTCCAAAGTTATCTTATCCTCATCAGGAAGTTGCTCATAGCGTCTAATATACTCATTTTGTAAGTGAGTAATAGAGCTACTAGACTTTGGGGAATTGACCCATCATAAGAATCCATTCCGATTATGTTGGCTATAATCTTCAAGATAGAATTCTTTGAGCATCTCCTTTCTAAAATCACTCCAAGGAAGACTATCATATTGAGTGACACAGTTTATGATAGAGCTATCAACAATTTGTTCAAAGATTGTATCAAAAGATCTTCGGGAAGACCAAAAATCATAGCTTGCTCTTCAAACAAATCTAAGTATCTTGTGATGTTGATGCCATTGAATTTTCCCTTCTCTCTCAACATAGAAGAGACTATTCTTTGGCCTTGTTTCTCAACAATAAGGGATTTGAATCCTTCCTCCATCTTATGTGAATAAGCAAGTGATGTACGATGCTCTAGATCTCTCACAAATGCGTTTACTTCATGACGAAGATGTGCACGATACTGTGAGAAATCCAATGCAACACTCAAGGCTCATGATGATGATATGATGAGGATGAAAAATATGAAACAAAAAATATGGATCATAACCTCCCAACAAGATCAGAAGCAAATGCCACAAAGTGTTTCACGTCGGGTTCAAATGTGGAGGTGATCGCAATCTGGGTCGATCGGGTCCGGTCGTGGCACACACAGGGTGTATGAAGCTAATGAATGTTGGAAGGTTTAAGGACATGAAAGTGAAATTAATGTTGAGTATGGAGAGGAGAGAGATGTTGAAATGATTATGGGAATGGGATTGTAGGAGTGCAAGTTAGATTTATGAACATGACTGATAAGAATGAAAGAGAACCATACACACGAATCAAATTTGGAAGGAAGAATGGTCCATTGAAGGAGCTTCTTAAACACTTCCTAATTCTAATCCATATGCATAGTCTTCTCTGGATGATATGTATGCATGACGAGAATAGATGGAATCCTTACACATAAATCAGTTTCGAAAGGAAGAATGGTCCAATATTGGAGCTTCTTATACACTTTCAGAAACTAATAAATATGTATGGGTATGTATGGATTATATGCATGCAAGTGAATTATGATGATAGAGTTTAATCACAAGCTCAATGAAACATCCTCACTCGTTCAACGCAATACTGCGGAGCCTTCACACATAGAAGAAAATAGAAGACATGTAAAAATACTTAAGAGCCTCAGAGACAAGAGACAAGAGACAAGTGACAAGTGACATGAATTAAAAGGATTTGAATTAAGATACATGTATAAGATTGTCGTGATACGTCAAGCTAAGTACTCTACTGATCAAAGGCGGTTCCGATCCTCAAACCATGACAATTCAACCGAATGTCACACGTAAGAAGGTGAGTTCCACTTCATTGACCCTATGTATGTCTAGGCTGGTAACGTCTAACTAAAGAAGTCTAAGACTCATTAAAACCAGCTCTAACTCACTGACACGCTCCACCGAGGGTGAGTCAAGATAGAGATGCTAGTTTCAAGAGCCTATCCTAGATTGGAGTTCTAACTTAAATTTGAAACTAGGTACTATAGTCATACTAACCCACCTTGGATCCTCACTCGCTCAACCGAGGGTGATCGTCTCAAGGAAACCGTAAGCTAGCAAGAGCCCTATGGATGCCTAACAATGATGCTCTAGGAGTTTGGAGGGGGGTTTATATAGTCTTTTGAATGAATTTGGGCCCTTGGATCTAGAGAAATCAACTCTCAACTCTAGGATCACTACTTTTGATTACAACCATTTGATTAATCAAATCAATGGCTTGGAATCGTTCTTTCTATCAAATCTAGTGTAAAGGAGTGAAATTTAGGCGCCTTCATTCTCCACCATTGGATCTGGGGATGATCTAGATCGTCGGATCAGTGCTGACATCAATTCGGATAAGATAAGCCACTATTTTTGGAGAAACTTTGCATTATTGATCTTTAATTGTCAAAAAAGTCTTCTTTGATGGAAAAACTCGTGGATCCTCCTTCCTTTATGCTTTAGTGCATCTCCACCCTTGAATATGAGCTCATCTTGACCATACAACATGGTTCAATCATATTTTGCCATGTGGTAGCCCTTCAAGCCTTCAATTTTCTTATTCTAGAAAACTACGGTGACCTTGAAAACTGGATTTTGTGCTCTTTGACCCTTCAAATATCCTTTGATGAAGATAAAAGTTTGTAGGACTATGTTTTTGAAAGGCCTCCTTTAGGAATATGCAAAAAAACTCCCATCTGAATCTTCCTTGTACAAGTTTGACTACATTTGGAAGCTTGCAAGGTGGCATTAAGGTGTCTAGGAAGCTCTGATAGCCTTGAAACTTTGTACAAATATGTAGCCACATATGGTCTTTATACATGCCAAACCATATGGCTAACAAAAATTCCTATACAAAATTTTGTAGGGTCTAAGTGGAAAAATTACATTTTTTACAAAATGCACATGGCATATCAATGTGCTAGAAAATCCATTTTCATGTGAAATTCGGGCTATAGAGTGCCTTTGATAGGCTTTACAAGTATATGAATTTTCATGTGATTTGGAGACATTGAAATTTTTGCCCTAATTTCCAAAGTTTGACCAGCTTTGACTACTACCCTGGATTTGCTCGATTTCTTCCAAAGTTTGCATGTGAACTCCCTTTGACATCTTTGATGCATCTTGGACTTCTCAAGGAATTTTGGCTACCTTCACCGAATGTGTTTCCTGTAGACCTGCATGAGTGAGAGAAGAGAGAAAATCTCGACGACAGTGGGTGGGTTAGGAATTTGACAAATTGGTTAGGGTGAGATAGCACAATTTGTGGAGGGGTGGGTTAGAATAGGATGAATTGGGTAGGGATGGGTTAGGAAGAGTTTGAGATAAAAGGGATTTGAACTAATTTTGAGGTGAGGGATTTGATGGATGCAAAATGGAGGGTGATTCTAGGGGTATTTAAATAAGGAAGAATGAGACCGGCTTAGAGGATAAAAAATGGAGGGCTACGATGCTATTTTGAGATGAGATTTGACAAAGGGAGCCCAATAAGGTGGATAACCCTTCAACCCATTTGAAAAGAGTTTGCATAATCATTCTAGTCCATTCATGGATTCATTAGTCAAGCTACACCACAATGATATTTTGTTATATAGGGCTCAAGCAATGCATCCTCCCAAGAAATGCGAGTCGGTGTGTCCCTTCTACATGAGTCACTATAAGGAGTTGGGCTTAAAACTTTGAGGCTCATATTTTGTTGGAACATCAATCTTATACTATGCTTGAGTTGGATTTGATCGACATCAAAAGCTATCACTTGGATTACATAGAAAGAATATATGTTGGAGAGTTCTTTTACCTATGCTCATTTATTGCATTTTTTGAGACATTTTTGATGGTTCATTTATCATTTTAAAAGCCTAGAACTTTAAAAATGTAAATGTAGAACAAGAGAGCACAAATTCTACAAATTTGTGGTAGTTGAGTTGCAATCAATCAAGCAATCAATCACCTAAAACTAGATCAAACTAGATCTTCACTTTTCTTAGATTATAGGAAAGTGAATTGATTCCCTCCATCAACTCTTAACACCTTCATTTGAATTCAAAATCCACTTTTAGAAGTCGTGGATCACTTCTATGTGAAGAGAGATGGTGGATGCAATCCAAAGATGAGTTGGTGCTGCCACAACCGGCTTCACACCAGCCAACTGAGACTTCAGAGTTGATTAGTAGACCCTTTGAGATTCCTAAATCCACCAAAATATCAGCCAAGTACTTTGGAACATGTATCCCAAAATTTTAAGTCAAGAAAGACTAGTTGCGAAATGACTAGCTCCCAAAAACTTGCTATTTTTGGACATACACCTGTTGGAAAAACTGAACAGTGCTCTCAACCTGGTAAGAATTAGATAAATTCCTTTTGGGCATAGCAAATAGACTTAGCAAGCTTCCTTATCCAAGTTAAAACACTTCAAATGATGGACTAAGCACTGAGAACAACATTCATCAATTTCTGGAACATGCGCACCATTCTCGGGGCTCTGCAGAGATAGACCAGTGAGTAGTAAAATGCAGATATCTCCAAAACTGTAAATCCAATGACCATGAAAATTAATATGCATAAATTAGACAGTAAGAGCTCCAACGCACGTTAAAACACTAAAAAATGTTGCGTAGAACTCGAGATATGACCTTCTGAAGGTACTGCTCTGAGTGAGTATAACAGAGAACAAAACAGAGAAGTAGATGATGATAAATGTATAGATTCACATATGATTACAACCACATTGGCAATGAATATTTGCACAATGGGAGTAGAATGATAGAGCTATGGAGTAAGCTCTTCAATCTATAAAAAATGACATGAAGTGGTCACGTACAAGGCTTGCTAATCGCCTCTTCCTTCTTGCTCTTTTTATAGCTATTCTTGGAGGGAGTTTTGAATTCGAATTCGAATGGCTCCACCTAAAAGTGATCCCCAAAGTTAGGAGATATTCCCTCAGCTCAAAAATTCGTGGTTTTAGGTAGTTAGAGCCATGAATTCGCTTTTACATCATGGATGAGGTAAGCCATCTTTTTCCTTTTTCTTTTTTCAATTACAAGAGATAAAAAATGAACTCTTTTACAAGAGGTGTTCACATGACTACACATGTGACTTACAAATGACCATAATATCAAGCATATCAAGCATGTAGGCTTGGGTAAAATGCACCAACAACTCCCCCTCAAGCCTAACATGCTTGGCCTCCAAATAAGTTTTCAATTGTCCTTGATTTCCTGCAAGCCAATCATCAACTTGAATCTACTTAACTTTGTACCGTCAAGAGCTTTAGTCAACATGTCTGCACATTGCATATCTGTAGAGACATAGGATAGTTGAATATCCTTGCTCATTAGCTTCTCCCTTACATAATGGTAGTGGACTTCAATATGCTTGGTTCTAGCATGGTATACCGGATTAGCTGCTAGATGTACTGAGCTTGTGTTGTCACCAAAAATGTGGGGTGTTGAAGAATGAAGTCCAAGATCTGTGTACAAAGACTTTAACCACATGATTTCTTGAGTTGCATTAGCCAAACCTCTATATTCAGCTTCGGTAGAAGATAATTCCATGGTTGGTTGCTTCTTCAATGACCAAGAAATGATTTTTGAACCTACAAATGATATATACCCTGATGTGCTTCTTCTATCATCTCTAGATCCGGCCCAATCTACATCTGAGTAGACCTTTAACTCAATATCTGAAGTAAATGAATAAAACAAACCTTCATTCATGGTCCCGTTTAGGTACTTGAGGACTCTTTTGGCCGCTTCCATATGTGGTCTTCTCGACTTATGCAAAAATTGACTCAATATGCTAACACTATAGCATATATCCACCCTTGTGAGTGTTGCATAGTTCAAACTTCCAACCAAGCTTTGATAGCTTGTGATGTCTTCAATTGGCTCTCCTTCATAAGCACTAAGCTTATGATTTTGCTCCATAGGTGTACCTGCACACTTGGTATTTTCCATCTTGAACTTGACGAGCATGTCATGGACATATTTCCTTTGTGTGATGTATATACCTGAATCTGTGTAGATCAACTCCAATCCAAGAAAATAAGTGAGTGGTCCGAGGTCACTTATTTTGAACTCCTCCTTCATTTGACTCTTTACATGTTTGATTCCTTCAAGATCATTGCCTGTGATAATAATATCATCAACATACACACATAAATAGATCACTTCAGATCCATTTCTCTTTATCAACAAAGAGGTATCCCCCTTGCTAGCTTTGAATCCTTGGTCCTACAAATAAGTCACCAATCTGAAATTCCAAGCTCTTGGAACTTGCTTCAATCCATACAAAGCTTTCTTTAGTTTGCATACATAGTTAGGATGATGTGCATCCTCATATCCAGGAGGTTGTGCCATATACACTTCCTCAGAAATCCATCCATTCAAGAAAGCATTCTTTACATCAAGTTGATAGAGGTTCCAATTTCTAGATGCAGCAACACTAATGAGAACCCTAATTGTAGGCATTTTTGCAATAGGAGAGAAAGTCTCCTCATAATCAATACCATGGGTTTGAGCAAACCCTTTAGCAACTAACCTTGCTTTGTGTCTATTTATACTTCCATCTGGATTCCTCTTGATTTTGTATATCCATCGAGATCCAATTACCTTCATAGATGGCTTGTTAGGTACAAGCTCCCAAGTGTCGTTTTCCTTCAAGGCTTCCATTTCTTCATCCATTGCATCTCTCCAAGCTTTCTTGCTTTGTGCTGCTTCAAATGTGGTAGGTTCTTCATTAGTTGAATCCTTTGCAATGTAGTTTGAGTGCTTGGTGACCAAAGAAGTATCATAACCAAACCTCTCTGGTTTCTTCTTCTCCCTTGAAGACCTTCTAAGTGGTTGATGTGAGCTCTCGGGTCGATATGTAGCATCCTGCATCTTTGCTTTACCTTTGTTCTTCCATAGCTTTAGTCTTTCCAAGTCTTCTAGGTCAATCTCCGAATCGCTTTCTTCAATCTGCTTTGGCTTCTTTGGTTGAACTGATGGAAAATCTTCATCCAAGTCATATGGCAGCTTCACTTTCCTGTCATCATCAAACCATGATTTGTTTTCATCAAAAATTACATCTCTACTCACAGAAAATCCTTTATTGGTTGGATTGTACAATCTATATCCTTTTTGGTTTTGATCATAACCAATGAATACACACTTCTCTGCCTTGGGATCCAATTTCCCTCTTACTTGAGAAGGAATGTGAGCATAGGCTAAGCATCCAAAGATTTTACAATGCTCTAGACTAGGTCTTCTTCCATTCCACACTTCATATGGAGTGGTTCCATCTAGTGACTTAGATGGAAGTCTATTTATGAGATATGTGGCTGTCGCCACAGCCTCTACCCATAGGTAGTTTGGCAATCCCTTTTCGTTGAGCATGGACCTTGCAGCTTCGACAATAGCTCTGTTCCTCCTCTCTGCTACACCATTGAGTTCGGGTGTATACCTTGTAGTGACTTCCCTTTTAATGCCTCTTTCATGCAAGAAGGCATCAAATTCAGAAGAGAAGTATTCTCCTCCACCATCTGATCTGAGTCTTTCCAAAGTCCTACCTGTTTGGTTTTCAACAAGAGCAATATACTTCTTAAAGAAATTAAACACTTCATCCTTGTGCTTCATGAAAAACAGAATGGTCCACCTGCTACAATCATCTATGAAAGACACATAATATCTTGAGCCTGATATAGGTGGCTCCTTACTTGGACCCCACACATCCGTGTGCACTAGATCCAAAGGATTTTGATACATATATCCTTTCTTATTGAAAGGTTATCTATGAGCCTTGCCGAGTTGACAAGCTTCACACTTATAAATCATGTGTTGCCTTGTGATATTAGGCAAACCAAGTACACTTTGGTCCCTGTAAATTTGTTTGAGTGTCCTCTCACCAATGTGAGCAAGCCTTTTGTGCCATATCTCCAACTCTGTTAGAGTTTGAGATCCATAGCTAAACAAAGCTATGTTCTTTGTATCTTCCACTTCAAAAGTGAAAAGCCTTCCCGTCTTTTCTCCTTTGGCAATCCTTCTAAAGCCTTGCCTTGGGTCTTCAACATATGATCCAAATCGATTGAATCTAACATGCAATCCTTTTTCAACAATCTGTCCAACACTTATTAAAGTTTTGGTAATTGTAGGGACATACAAGACTTTGCTTAGAGGTTCATCTTCCCATCTGATGTCTTCACATTACCTATCTTCTCCACTGAGTGCTTTGTGTCATCTCTTGTCTGCACTTCATGCTTGTTATGAGGATCTTCCAAATCAGAAAGTAAAGCCACATTTCCTGCTACATGGTTTGAGCATCCCGAATCAATGTAAAATATGTGATCATCATCCTTACCATTCTTCACTGATAGATTCATCATCAATAATGAATCTTCTTGAATTTGGTGCTCTGCATAGTTATTGTAGTCTCTTCTTCCTCTATGGCCACTTCGATAGTTTTTGTTGTTGTAATTGTTGTTGTAGTAGTTGTTGTTGTTGTAGCCTCCATTGTATCTACCTCTATTTGATCCATAGCCACCTCTATTGTATCCTCTTCCTATTGAGTTCCTCGCGTTCCTGAAACATTCTTCAGTAGTATGATTAGATAAGCCACATATGTTGCAAGGTTGAGATGATTGGAATCTCCCCCTGCCTTGCTTTCCACTTCTGCCTCTTCCTCTAGCTCTTCCTCTACCTACAAAGTTTGCTTGGAAAGAGCTACCTTCATCTTCATTCTTCCTATTCTTTGACTTGTCCTTGATCTTAGCTTTATCAGAATATAAGGCAGAAGTTTGATTACCTCTTGAGGACTCACCACCTTTGCTAATCTTTCCTTCATGAGTGAAGAGTTGGCCCATGAGTGTGTTGAGGTCGGGTACATGCATATCCATGTATAAATCCATGGTTGTTGTGAATGACTCCCACTTTTCGTCTGCTTTGATTCCATTTATGATTTGTATAATGATTTGCTCCTCTTCAATTACCTCTCCAATGCTTCCAAGTTGGTCGGAAATCTTCTTCATCTTTGTGACATAATCAGTCACATTTTGCTTCGGGCTTTTCTTCATTGTTGTGAACTCCATCCACAATTGGTTCTTCCTTGCTCGAGTGTTGGAAGAGAAGAAAGAAGCAAGTGCATTCCAGGTCTCTCTTGATGTCTTGCATCCCTTAACATGAGGTAAAAGAAAATCAGAGATTGATTTTAGAATATAGGACCTTGCAAGTGCATCCTTCGAACACCAATTTGAAAGTCCTTCCACTTCTTCATGTGATGGTTGCCCTTTGTTCCTCATGGTTGGCATTGCTTCATCTCCGAATATGAATCCATAAAGATTCCTCCCTTGGAGGTAAGCCTCGATCTTTAGAGACCATGCCGGGTAGTTGTTTCGATCCAATTTGTCAATTGTTGATGGAAATCCATCTCCCATGTTGCTTGACTATGCTCTAATACCAGTGTAAAGAGAGATGGTGGGTGCAATCCAAAGATGAGTTGGTGCTGCCACAACCGGCTTCAGACTATCCAACTCAGACTTCAGAGTTGATTAGTAGACCCTTTGAGCTTCCTAAATCCACCAAAATATCAGCCAAGTACTTTGGAACATGTATCCCAAAAGTCTAAGTCAAGACAAACTAGTTGCGAAATGACTAGCTCCCAAAAACTTGCTATTTTTGGACATACACCTGCTGGAAAAATTGAACAGTGCTCTCAACCTTGTAAGAATTAGATAAATTCCTTTTGGGCATAGCAAATAGACTTAGCAAGATTCCCTATCCAAGTTAAAAAACTTCAAATGATGGACTGAGCACTGAGAAAAACATTCATCAATTTCTGGAACATGCCCACCATTCTCGGGGCTCTACAGAGATAGACGATTGAGCAGTAAAATGTAGATATCTCCAAAACTGTAAATCCAATGACCATGAAAATTAATATGCAGAAACTAGACAGTAAGAGCTCCAACGCACGTTAAAACACTGAAAAATGTTGCGTAGAAGTCGAGATATGACCTTCTGAAGGTACTGCTCTGAGTGAGTATAATAGAGAACAAAACAGAGAAGTAGATGATGATAAATGTATAGATTCACATACGATTACAACCACATTGGCAATGAATATTTGCACAATGGGAGTAGAATGATAGAGCTATGGAGTAAGCTCTTCAATCTCTACAAAATGACATGAAGTGGTCACGTACAAGGTTTGCTAATGGCCTCTTCCTTCTTGCTCTTTTTATAGCTATTCTTGGAGGGAGTTTTGAATTCGAATTTGACTAGCTCCACCTAGAAGTGATCCCCAAAGTTAGGAGATATTCCCTCAGCTCAAAAATTCGTGGTTTTAGGTAGTTAGAGCCACGAATTTGCTTTTACATCATGGATGAGGTAAGCCATCTTTTTCCTTTTTCTTTTTTCAATTACAAGAGATAAAAAATGAACTCTTTTACAAGAGGTGTTCACATGACTACACATGTGACTTACAAATGATCATAATATCAAGCATATCAAGCATGTAGGCTTGGGTAAAATGCACCAACATTCTAGAGTCTGTATAAAGACTTCAAATCACTTGTAAAATACATGGAAGCAATATACATACACTTGTGACCATTATTGTCTTGCTCCCTCATTTTTTTGCATTATCTTCTTAGCCAACAGTAAGCTTGCAGAGGCTGCTGCTCTCTCTATAGAGCTCCAAATTGGATGAGAGATGGCTCCTTGGAAACATATTCATATGTCTCTTATTCTTGAAAATTTTCATAGCATTTGATTAAGTAGATTAGGAGAAATTGTAGTTCTTCTGTCTCAAGGTCAATCTCTGTGTCTTCCTGAATAATAGGAGTTACCATTGTTGAGTGTCTGATTCCTTCCAATAGCATATTTTTCTTATTCCTTATAATCTTGTGCATTCTATATACTCAACTCTATGTGTATCACTCTCATAAAATGATTGTTTCTAATTGTAATCACACTGGTCACTATGAGCATTTAAAGTTCGTTGTCTCTTCCATAGATAGTAAGTTTTTTGAGCTAGTCGATGCATGAACCTATCTGTTTTGTATTGACTCTTTCTCCTTCATAGTGCATCTTATTTCACTTATCGCATGCCTATAAGGTCTATTTGAGTCTCCATAAACGTAAGGGCTGGTCTTGTGCTAGTTGGCTGGACAAAACTTTGTCGCTTTACAACTCACTTTTCTACCTCTTAGAAGCTTCTCCAAGTTCTTTTAGTGGTATAAGAGCTAGATCAAGATGAGTGATGGCTTTCCATCAATGATTGAGAAGCTTGATCAACACAACTACGTGGCTTGGAAAATCAGAATGGAGGCCTATTTACAAGTTAGAAAACTTTATGGAACTGTAGTAGATGATGAAGCTATGCCTATTCGAAGATCCAAAGGAGGATGTTGTCGGGAAGTTGTGGACACACGGCTGGTGGATCAAGCCAACCGCCAAATCTATCGGCGCACGCTATCGTAGAGGGGTGTGAAGGTAGGTTGACGTTCATCTAAAAGAATCACGCTAACCTAACCGTGTGACTGCACGCAGGGTGCTTCTAAGTATGCTTAGGGCCTTCGGTTGCTTTTTCAGTTTAGGATAGTTAAAAACTATAGGTTTCTAATATATTCGAGTTTAAATTAAGAACTAAATTTTTAGGACTAGGAGCCATAAGGACGAGCGTTTCTATATCTTTCTATCACGTAAAAATAAGATGGTAAGATTAGTTTTTCGCTAACTACTTGATCTTTAATGCATTCAGTTTCGTTTGGATCGTCTTGAGAAATATCGTCGTTTCTATCTACGGATGGTGGGAAAAGGTCTTCACTATTCTCAATGCTAGGTGGAACAATGGAAAGTAAATGTAAAGAAGGATCGTGCAAAGTTTCTTTTACTATCTTATCTTTTACTAGTTCTTCAACTTCAACTGGTTTAGGAAATAATGACTCAAATGTAGATGAAGGTAGAAATGAACTACTTGATGAAGCTTCTTTCGACATAAGATGAAAAGACACTAGATTAATGATCAAATTCCTATACAAGCCTAATAATAATGTTCCATAAAGATATTCTAATCAAGTTTAAAGGATAACCTAAACACATCTTATGGGGAGTGCAAATACAATCTCTTTCTAAAGAAACCTATACAACTATAGTTCTAAATTAACAATCTTCAAATGTTGCAAGTTTGTAAGCTTGAAATCTTGTAATCTTGTGTTCTCGTATTCTCCTTTGTAATCTCTTCAATGTTCTGTAGAAAAAATTCTTCAATTCTTCAATTTCTCTGTCATCTTCAATGTTTCTGCAAAGAACATTCACGATATTCAATCTGTCACTTCACTTCACTTCACTTCACTTCAATCTCTCTTTAATCTTGAATGTTTCTGAAAAAAAAACATTAGCTGTAAGTAATATTACAAGAATCATTAAGAAACTTAAAAGACATTAGTCACATACATTAAAGCATACACATGCTTAATAACTTGCCTTTTTCATGCATATATTCATTCATTCAATTACATACCCATGCACATAAATCATGCATACTATGATTCATATTTTAATATACATAGCCTTTAATAGGATTATGCATACTAACACACTTATTAACATACATGCATATGCTCACACATATACATGCATATCTTTACATGCATACTTTAAACTATTCATGCCTCTGATTTTACATGAATTTATCATATGCACATGCATACCTATACTTATGCATTCACTATTCTTCATATTCATATGCATATGCATTAACTCTAAAATACACATGCTTTTTCATATGTTTATGCAAATGTTCTTATGTATATATACTTTATATTTCACATACATAAAACATGCTTAACACACATACATACATGCATCACATCACATGTATACATGCATCACACTACATGCTTATGCATTTGTGCATCACATGCATATACATGTATACATGCAAACACACAATCATGCATACAACACTCATATATGTACATGCACATACATAACATATATGCATATACACTCACACAAACATGCATAAATACACATGCATCTATCAATCACACACTCATGCATATTTATAAACATACACTCAATCATACATGCACATGCACACATGCTAACTCTATATCAATCATGTACATGCATACATTAAGTTCATATGCATAAATTAACTTCCTAACTTACATGCACATGCATTTGTGCATCACATGCATATGCATCCATGCTCTCTCTCTCTCTCTCTCTTTCTCTCTCTCTCTCTCTCTCTCTCCCTCTCTCTCTCTCTCTCTCTCTCTCTCTCTCTTTCTCTCTCTCTCTGCCGATCTCTCTCTCTCTCTCTCTCTCTCTCTCTCTCTCTCTCTCTCTCTCTCTCTCTCTCTCTCTCTCTCTCTCTCTCTCTCTCTCTCTCTCTCTCTCTCTCTCTCTGCGTGTTGCCGTGTGCAGCGCCGTGGAGGGGAAAGGTGAGAGTAAAACAAAATCATAATGGATGATTAAATAAAAGAAGAAAAAAAACTATGTCGACGTTCTCTCTCAGAGTTCTCTCTTAAATTCTATAAGTGTCTAGCTTTACATTGCCTGCCAGGAGCCCACGACTTCTCTATCTCTCTCGTGTGCGTGCAGAACTGCCGCCTGAACATTACCAGAGATAACTGATGCTTTTATTTCTCTTTCTCTATAGTTGTCAAGCAATGACAGCAGCCGGCATATCTCAATCTCTCTATTGTCTCCTTTTCAGACCACCGCCGATAGAGTTTAATAGCTTGTCAGAGCGGAGTTGCTGCTGTCAGGACCTGCCAACATCTAATATTATTCTATGCACACTACTCAGAAGAAAAAAATGCCTTCTCTCACTAACATTTTGAACCTCAGCCGTCAGCTGCTCCCTCATGACCATAAACTCTCCCTTCTTCTTTCTCTGCGCAATTCAATAGAAGATAATCTCTCCCTAGCTACACAGATCTTAAAAGGAATGAAATAAAACACGGATACACTTTTTTACGTGTTCAGAACCATAAGGAGAAGAAGAAATGACTACCTGAAAAAAAAAACATTAGAAGAACTAGCACAACATACTCATATATATACACACACAGATCCTCTCTAAACCACTCTTTTGGTTTCCTACTTTATTTCTCATCCATTCTTTTATCTACCATACTTTAAATTGACTTTTCTCACATAACTCACTTACTCCATTCTTTTCACCACATACTTTTTGCACTTTAAATGTATAATTAATTTAGGCCACTCTTTTATCTTGCACACATAATTACCACACTTTTAACCACTCACTTTATCCACTTTAATTACACACTTAACTCACACCATTCTTTAAACACTATTTATATATACCACTCATTAATTATCCACTTCATTTTCATTTTAATTCTATGATCCTAAATTTCTTAATTAAATAATGCATTTAAATTAAGCTTAGGTTAAGAAATTAATATATTAGAACCTTAATATTTAAATGCACACATGAATAAATTAATTACTTAATTCATATTTTAATTTTTAATACATAAATATTCATTTTAAACATTAATTTAATTAAATACATGTTACTTTAACCCTTAAATTTCAATTCAACCCTTGAAAACCTACTTGAAACCCTTTGGTAATCCCTGATAACCCATTAAAATCCTTCTGAACCCTATCATGAGCCCATTAACACTTAAATAAAACTAGCATGAACCCATTAGAATCTTTTGAGACCCTTCAAATGAACCCTATTGACATAAAATCATATGAACTTATGAAATCCTAGGGTTGAATACCCATGAATCTTGCATGTATAAATATAAAATACTCATTAAATGAGTAATTAGGGTAAACCCTAATATGAACATAGAATCTTCATCATCATTTGTACCTGTAAACACTTTCAAAGTAGTTAATTCCAATCCACACAACTGATTAACAGTGATATAGAAGGTTAAAGTTCACCAATAAAGTTGTTTTCATTTTCTCTAGTCATCAACGGAAAGGTTGAAATCTTTCGGACATTCGCCCCGGCCAATCCTGCACATCGTCCTCGATGGGCCAAACCTACAGATCATAGAAAGCAATATCAAATTCTTTTGAAAAGTATTCATGACTCGAATTCAAATAGACAGTATATAAAAAAAATGCTTCTATCATTAGTACATCTTCAAATAGCAAAGAAAACTTATAAAATTATGTAAACTTGAATTTCAACCTTTTCGTTCAATGCATGAGTTGGAAAACAGGTTTTAGAAAGAAACTATAGAAGTCATTGAAATAGTGTTCGTACTAACTCTTCTTTTAACTCTGTTCATAAGTAAAGCATATGTTATATAAGCCTTCTATCCTCATCTCCTAGCCACTTGCCATTAAGATACAAAAAACTAGTTCCCCTCTAGCATAAATCCACCTTATATAGCCCGCTTTTCAATTCAAAAGTGATTTCAAGACCACAACTGATTCATTGAAATCATTTGATTTTTCTTTCATCTCATTTTTCATGATAATTTTTCTTTTTGTCATTTTTCCTCTTTTCATATGCAACAACCATTAATGTACTGCTTTCAATTTTTCTTCGCAACTTTTTTGATGAAGGGGAAAGGCTTAACCCCTAATCAGAGCAAAGGATCTAGAGGTAAGCTAAAGCGGGAACGAGGATCTCTTTAGCTAAATGGGTCAGATTTAAGGAAGCTTACCTATATGAAGCAAGCCTACTTCTACTAGGAGTTGCAAGTTAAGGGTTCCTTCAACTATCCATATGACAGCCATAGGTCTCTAATCCCAATTTTCACTTCAAGCACGTTCCTACTTCAGCGTAAATTCTACTTTTCATAATTTTAAGAGGTTTCTTAACCTATCTGAAGAATGTACAATTCTAATTATGATAATGCATGAACTTTCATAATAAATTAAAACATAAATCAGGTTTAGAACTTTTTCACCTGATCTATATTGACTCCATCTTTAGATCTCTTTAAGTTTATCAAAACTTTTGGCAGAAAATCTTCAATTGCTTTGATCAATTCATCTTCAGAACCTGTGAGCAATCATAAAGTAGAAACTACAAAACAAGTAATCTTCATTATCATTTATGTTGCAAATATAAATGCATATATTCTATCAGATTCATCTTCATCATGTCACAAATTTCATCATAAGAAGTCATAGTGGGTATAATTCATAAACAAAATTCATAAATTCATAAATTCATAAATTTCACATTAGCTTTTTCAACCTTTGAAACAAAGTTCATAAATTTCAGAAATAATCATAAGGTTCATAGTCTAATATAACCATCATATTTGTTGTAAACAAAATCATTTTGATCAAAATATTCATCATTTCATTATAGTACTATACTTCATAATTGTTCATCATACTAGATTTCTTCCTAATTGTGAAAGAATGAAAAATCATAAGTTTAGTAAGATCATTTTGATAAGCTCGTAATTATCTTTTGTTTAGGGAGAGATAAAACTCCCGAGATCGAATCTTTTGTATTCTTTTGGTTAAGCAAATCATAATGTAAACTTTATCATAAGCTTTTAACTAACTTTTCCAAGCATAAAATCTTCATTAAACAAAACAATTTAGGTATATGTTTCTCAACTTTAGGAAAACAGCATTTATGCAGCAAGCAATAAAGTTTTCTTCCCTTTTTCTTAACTTTAGATGAATTTTTAATATTATTTTCAATTTTCCATATGGCTTCTTGTATCCATTTTTCCATCTTCTTGTCATGTTCTAATTGGATTTGAAGATTTTCATCTTCAGATGTTTGTACTATTCTTTTATCAGTTTTATTTTGATCACATTTATTGTCATTTTCTTTGACTTTAGATTCTGTTTTATCCACATATATGTCTTCATTTCCATTAATTGATTGTTCATTTTCATCATCTTTTATCCTGACATCTTCTTCTTTCCTAATATTTTTCAATGTATCTTGATCCTTAGATGTAGTTTGAATATCAATGTTACTCATAGATTTAGGTTTAAGAAGGTTTTGATCATTGTCCAAGCATTCACATTTAGTCACAATCTTGGTGTTCAGAGAATGTAATTGACATACATTGCTTTTCTCATTATGACTCCTAGGTTTCCATTGTTTTTGAAGTTTGGTTTTAGGACTAAATTTTGTTTGGTCAAAATAGTCTATCATCCCTCCTCTACCTAAGTTTAATCTCAAAGGTAATTGTGTTTGATAATCACATATTTTTTGTTCACTTTCTAGTACCAATTGTTGGCTACATGCTTTCTCATAGGCCATACAATTTCCATAAGTATGACCTAGTTAGTCATACCAAAAGCATCTTACAGTTCTCTTTGGTCTAGGAATGACTTTTCTATGATCGGGCAAAGGTTTTTGGTCAATAGAATATATCGATCTACTTTCAACGTGTACATGATATTTATCTTTGCATTCACATGTAGCACTTTCTTGTATTTGATTGTTTAACCTTTCAATGTTCTCTTTTAAACTTGCAATGTCATGACCAATAGTTTTGAATAATGAAATTTCTTTTACATGATTTGCTAATGTTTCCATATTTTTATTTAAATTCGATAGTTCATAATGAAGAATTCCTTCTAAATTCCTAAACTCATGATCAAATTGAGTATCTATTGACTTAAGTGTTGCATTAAAATCAGATACTACTGTAGTTAAGATTGAAAGAAACGAGTTTAAGGATTCAAACTTAGAATTTAGCTTTAAATCTATAGAGGAAACTAATCGTGATTCCATATCAGGCAGAAGGTTCTCTACATTAGATTTCATTTTCGTTTAACTATGTGAAAACCAGGAAAATTCAAATATAAATACCTAGAATTTGGTTCCGGTCGGATGTACCTGAGTCTAGAATAGCTTGGACTGTATGTGTCCCTTGCTTTTCTATCATCATGTTCTTGAACATCTCCTCCATCTTACGTTCTTGATAATGCTTCGAATGAAGAAGAAGTTCCCTAATAGCCGGATCTAATTGCTCTCTAAATTGCCTAAATCTATCGCTAGTTGATAAAGCCAGGAATGGCTTTACCCTAGTCCTAGGCTTTACTAATTATAATCTTCTGTTCCTAAAATATATTTCTTTCTTGTTTTTTATTTCAAAAACCTAAATTTTGACTTATCTTTTAATTACTCTTTTTGAATTTAAGTTTTTTAGAGATTTTAAATGTTTCAGACTTTTTCAATTTTAAAGGGTTTTTTTTAATAAGATAATTTTTTTAAAATAGTTTTTCTTGATTAAGTCTTTTAGTTTACGATTAATTTCTTTAAAATTAGTTTCTTTGAAAAAATTAAAAACATTAACTATAAGTCAAAAGAAACCTAAATTTACACTATTTTTATGCTATAAGCTTTCTTTTTATGCAATGAAAATAAAGCAATCAATCTTTCTTTTGTATTTAGGAAAGATAAATTTTACTTAAAGCATTTAAATATATGCATTGTAGAAAAGTTATTTTTTGCATCATCATTAAAAAGAAAAACATTTTAAGTTTTTTTATCTTGCACACATAATTACCACACTTTTAACCACTCACTTTATCCACTTTAATTACACACTTAACTCACACCATTCTTTAAACACTATTTATATATACCACTCATTAATTATCCACTTCATTTTCATTTTAATTCTATGATCCTAAATTTCTTAATTAAATAATGCATTTAAGTTAAGCTTAGGTTAAGAAATTAATATATTAGAACCTTAATATTTAAATGCACACATGAATAAATTAATTACTTAATTCATATTTTAATTTTTAATACATAAATATTCATTTTAAACATTAATTTAATTAAATACATGTTACTTTAACCCTTAAATTTCAATTCAACCCTTGAAAACCTACTTGAAACCCTTTGGTAATCCCTAATAACCCATTAAAATCCTTCTAAACCCTATCATGAGCCCATTAACACTTAAATAAACTCTAGCATGAACCCATTAGAATCTTTTGAGACCCTTCAAATGAGCCCTATTGACATAAAATCATATGAACTTATGAAATCCTAGGGTTGAATACCCATGAATCTTGCATGTATAAATATAAAATACTCATTAAATGAGTAATTAGGGTAAACCCTAATATGAACATAGAATCTTCATCATCATTTGTACCTGTAAACACTTTCAAAGTAGTTAATTCCAATCCACACAACTGATTAATAGTGATATAAAAGGTTAAAGTTCACCAATAAAGTTGTTTTCTTTTTCTCTGGTCATCAACGGAAAGGTTGAAATCTTTCCGACAACGCCGGGTGCTTGGAGCAAACTCAGGCGCAATGATGGCTCAAAGAGTATATGTAAACTTAGAAAATATTCAGTTCAAAATCAAAGCTTGTACAATAATTAAGAGCTCTGGAAAAAGTTGCAAACTGCATAAATGTTCAAGACGTTAACTATAATGATTTTGTTCTTGATCAAATTGAAGATATGTGTTTTTGATGTGAAAATATCCTTAATTGACAATGCGAACA
Source organism: Ceratopteris richardii (assembly GCA_020310875.1). Lineage (NCBI taxonomy): Eukaryota > Viridiplantae > Streptophyta > Polypodiopsida > Polypodiales > Pteridaceae > Ceratopteris > Ceratopteris richardii. Next base: position 240,892 of record MU260236.1, on the reverse strand, counting down.
GATTTTAAAAGTGAGTAGAAATTTGGGATTGTTTTATAAGATGAGATGTAATAAAATTACATCGTAATGGTCCATCATCTCATCGTTTCATATATCATCAACGATTTACTTGAGTACAATGATCTTGTTTGGGAATTATATCATTTATCAATGGTAGATTCTATTTAGCATAGTTATTGAATAATATTCATGGATGGAGATAAGACAATCATTTTTAAAGCGGATCACTACAAAGAGCGACTCATTCACAGGGATAGATCAGTACATAGAATTCAATGCATTATGTCTGGAAGTCATTAAGCACGGGCAATTAGTCTGATCAACCTTTGGTAAATCATTACAGAATCCGTAGATCAATTCTTATTTAAAGAAAAACAAAAACAACTATATCTGCACATATTCATTGAACATAGACCACAACTAAGTACTTTCACGCATCTCAACAATAAAACTTTGACCAATTTTTTATGTAAAATTTGATACAATATTAAGCGCAAAAAACAAAACTTGCTAGAACTTATCACACGTTAGTCATCTCAGAATGAAACAATATTATAACATAATCAGCGTAAGAGTTTTAAGATAACGGGAACAGAAGTATACGCAATTCGTTAGAAAATTGCACAACAGTCTTGAAAACAGTAGGTTGAACAATTACTATCAACTGCATGAACAGATGTCAGCTGATTTGATGAACATCATTCTCCATGAAGTAACTGTATTGAAGCGAAATATTTTGACTTCTTTAAATTTGGGTCCCTGACACATTTTATATTTTGTTATTGTAATGAAAAACTATACTCATGAAACACATTTTTCTTCGATTCATATGAATAGTATCAGATGACTTAATAAAATGTGACAATAATATGATGTGTTAGCAGTTATAAACCAGGGTTTACATCAGAAATCTTGAAGATCAGAACGCTCAAGATATGCTTGCTAATCATTTATGTGCATAATCACCTAAGTTCAATGAATCAATGAATCTAATCAAGGTGTTCGAAAGATTGACATATCTCACTACAATGATCATCTATAGTCATTAATGTTATATCATATAATTAGATGTACATAAAGATGCGCAATTTACTCTTCCTTGAAAATACAATCGACGTTGACTTTGCAGACGGATTGAGACTATGATCAATTCAGTTCATGATAAATCTCATAGCTCATCGTTCTAGACAAGTTGTCAATTTAGCAACAGAATGTGTTTCCTTGGTTTTATTAATAGACGTTAGCCTACTCCAGCAATAAGGAAAATATATGATCACAATTAGTATGGAGTATATTGTGATTAGTAAAACTACTTAATCATCAGAAAGTCTATCAGTGTCGATATGCAGCGAAATCAGAAATATCAGGGTGCAGTTATCATGGTGTTGATAAAGCGATAAATGTCAGGTTGCAACAAATAAAAACAAAAACAGTTTATGTAAATAGTTTGACAAGATCTAATGATATGAGTGGTCCAAGACCTTTAGATGAAAAAGGTGATAAAAAACATCTAAGAATTGTAATCCAATTGAATTTATAATCTGTCAGTCGTACAGATGTTGATGTATCAGTATCTGATGGTGAATCATCAAGAGGAGTTTCTTTGATCTCTCTAACAATAAACTGTTCAAACAATGACCTACCTATAGGTTGAACATGAATGACTTGCCACCAAGGATGAGCTTTGGGGTTTTTATAAAAAAATGCTTGTTCAATATGCCTAGGATGAATATATGGTTCTTTAGTAGATCTCATTACCTTGGAAGAATTGATTTCCCAAAACCCAAATAATTCATTTCTTAGTGTGGAATTACTTCCTTTATACTCATCTTGAAACAAGCCAACCTTCAAAATGACCTATCAAAATATATAAAAACAAAAAACCATTATTAGGTGCTTAAAAAACTAATAAACTCTATCATGAAAAATATAGACTTTTTTCTACCTGTTTGAATGTAAGAAATGATATTTCGTAGATACCAACAAGAGCTCCCACGTAACCAAGTTCGCCATCTATAAGGTTTGTGTCTTTTGAACTAGCACGTGATAGTTGCTTGAAGAAGCAACAATACTAGAATCCTCTATTTTACATAAACAATCAATGGCTTTGATTCTAATATGTTGTCCAAAAGCCCACATATTAGTGAACATTTGAGCCTGCAAAAGAAATTAAATTAGTAAAGAGAAACTAATATACATATATGAAAAAAAAAATATGATTAAAATAAAAGTACCATTCGTTCACAACCTATCATTAACTCTCTCTGCTCATCTGAGATTTCTTCATTATTTGTGTTGGCACGTTGCAAACGACTATATAGCCAATTCGTGAAAGAATTTATATTTGTAATCTCATTATTATTGAGATTATTTCTATATCTTTTGTTTCTTCGTCTTTTACTTTGGAGATTTTGAAGTTCCTATTCGTACTCGCTAAGGAATGCTTGCATGCATTCGCTATTATATGCTAAAAAAGTAGAAACATAATTTTTTTCTTGAAATGTAAAAAAAAAATGGAACTCCCTTACCTGATAATACCACATCTGTTATTTTTGAAGAAGACTCGTTGGTCCATACACGTGGAGCTTCTTCATGAACTCTTTCAAGGTACTCACTAACATAGTACATGCACTCTTCAAGCATCCAACCCTTTGCCATAAATCCTTCTGGTTCCACTCTTTGTCCCACATAACCTTTTAATATTCCGATAAATCGCTCGACCCAAAACATCCATTGAGTGTTGACAACACTTGCAATCTCTATTTCATCTACAAGATGGACTAATAAATGAACCTGAATATCAAACAATGAAGTAGGAAGCTCTTTCTCCATCAAACATAGTAGCTCTTTGCATTCATGTTTTTTTTTGAGGGATCGCGTTTTTGTCAATCTCTTTTGATGTAATCCACCTATACATATCATTAAAAAAACTATAAAGAAGTTAATTCAAAAATAAAAGATATCAAATATTCATATATATTAAATATAAAAGTATCATAATTACCTTATATGCGATCCAAGATGATAGATCACATCTCGTACTCCTTTCGTTGTACATCCATCGATAACCAAAGGTAAAATATGTTTCAAAACGTTATGCCAATGATGGTTCTTTAACCCCAAATAAGATCTTATCATCCATAGTAAACATGTTTTGGAAAGATGCTCCATATCCTATAGGAGTGGGAATCAATTGAATCCTATTGTGGATAGTGTGTATCTCTTTTTTGTAAATACCCAAGGAGTACGTTCATAAGTCGTTTCTTGTCCATGTCTATCAAAAACTCACCATAACTTTGGTTTTGAGTTTTGATCCTTCAAATCATTCCTTGATGCTATGGTATCCTTTAGTCCAAGAAGATGTTGCCATAATGAATAACCAATATTCTTGAATATATGCATAGGATCAAGAAGATGACATACTTTTAACTCTTTCCAATACTCCAAAGAATACTATATTGATATATTCTCTGCGAGTGCCAATTTTCCTTTACCTCTCTTCACATACTCATTATCTTCATTATCACAAAAGATATCTTATTCTGGATCTATCAAAGATCCATCTGCCCATTTTTTATACCAATCCATAGGTGTCATAGGTTTTGGACACTGACCTATTTCAAGCTTTCCATTAAAATGTATCGCTTCTCTTTTAGATCTTAATGTATGATCATCAGGCAAGAATCATCGATGTCAAAGATAAATATTTTTGTTGAGATTCTTACTATAGATTGATCTGGACCAATCACCACAATATGGACAAGCTTTATAACCCTTAGTAGATATTCCTACATCATGAAAACAAAAAGAAATATAATTAGATTAACTCATATTTATTTGTATGCATATTGAATAAAAAAATTACATCAATACCTGAACAAACACCATATCTTGGAAAATCATGAATAGTCCAAGCCACAATACCATGAACCGTAATATATCTTTCATTGATGCTTTTCGATACATCAATGACATTGATACCTCTCCATAACTATTGAGATCATCAATGAGAGGAGCAAGATATATATTCATATCTTTAACTTGTCTTTTTCTTGGGATTAAAAGTGAAACCATTGAATGTTCCTTTTTAATGCTAAGATATGGCGGAAGATTGTAGTTTATGACTACCACTTGCCATGTTGACCATTGTGTACCTAAGAACCAACTTAGGGACTTGTGAAGAAAGAGACTATACCTCAATCCCCCTCAAGTGCATATAGTGGGGATTCACGCTTTAATTATCAATCCGATGAGTATACAAACCTAGCCGAGTGTATGAAGACATGCATTCAAATGATGATCAATGCAAATGAACTACTCAAAGAGTGCAAACAAGGTAAAGACTGATCCAAACAAGCTCCAACTGTCAGTTATGGTGTCACGATACTTGGAACAACAGCCAACAGTAAATTGAGCTTTTCTCTCAGCTCCAAACTCCAAATATAGCAAATAGCATATGCGTTTCGAAGCTCTCGAGAAGACGCATCCAATGGTGGTAGTTTCCCTCATTTTTGACACTTCTACCTCAAGTTATGAGCAAAATAATGAGTCATAGGAAAACCTTCCTACACTTTGCACACACCTTAACAACAGCAAACAAACACTTTCATGGATAGACAACACTTCCTAACACTCTTTCCAAGCAATACACATGCACACAAGCTCACAAAGAAGAAGATACAGAGAGGAGAAGATACAAATTCGAATTTCTATGCTCTTGATTCTCACAATGGCAAAAAGTCTTTACAACGAGTCACAAATTGACTTATATACTTGTGCCCTAAAAATGGTCCTTTCACACAAGAGACCGTCACTTTATTCACTAAAGGACTAATTTCCTACTAATTTATATGGGTAAGTTTCTGATCTTCTGTGGGGATGCATCTAGAGGACTCCTCTAGTGTATTTACATAGGAAAATATATTACAAGAATGATTATAATACAAAAATTGGGTGTCCAAATCGGAAAAATTTTGGGGCCCGTCTTTTTATCTGCCTTGTGCTTTCTTTAGCTCTGCAACACTCTCCCCCTCTTTGTCTCTGTTGTCCCTTGACAGGCTTTACTTCTTGTTTGTCTCTATCATCGCACACATCCCTTGGTCAGTTCTACCTACTGGTTAGACTGGCATTACGTTTTAGAGGTCCTCTGATTTGTCCTGGTTGCACACATCGGACCATGCTGTTTTACTTAAGCATGTTCACCTTCTTTTCCCTGCGCGCAACCCTTGGTCAGTTTTGCCTGTCGGTCAGACTGGCATTCCATTTTAAAGGCCCTGTTCGATATTTGTCTTGACATCCTGTAGGCCTGATGCATTTAGTTTGCCTGTTAATTTGGGTTGCCACGAACGCCATAAGTAGACATATGAGGATGTAGCTTTTCAGCCTTGATCTGAACCTTCTGTTGATCAAGAGGTTGAAGCACCCTCGTGTGGCTGCGTGCTTTTCCTTGGTGCGTGTGCCCCTGCGGGGCTCTGTGCAGAGATGGGTGTTGCATGCCCCTACGGGGCTTCTTGCAGAGATATGTCTTCATATAGTATCTTTTTAGTGAAGCTTCTTTCTTTGTCTTCTTCTTTTCTTCTTTTTGCTTGATTCTCCCTCAACACTACCCCCCTCCTAGACTCTGTCGTCCTCGACAGGCTTTGACAAGCGACAGGCATATGTTCTATATACTTTTTGCTCTGTGTCATTAAGCAGATTGGCTTCATGTATCATTAGCTGTTTCCACTGTTCTGCCTTCACACCATCATTTGGTGGCTGTCTATGGTCTGCGAAGAAGCTCAGTTCATAGGCCACTAATCTGGCATTCAAATTAGATGACATCTTTAAAAAGATTTCGAAATCTATCTTAAAAAATCCTATAAAAAATGCATCCTTGAACGTTTGCATATATGTACTTTTCAAGAACATCAGTCTTGAATAATAAGCCATTATTGTTGGTCGGCTAGGCATAACAGACAGATAAAAAATGAGGATCTCTGTTCCTTGATTAATGCCAATGAAATTAAAAAATGTATAGGCTGCGTGTTTGAAGACCTTCAATACTGTAAGTATCATACTGAGTATTTTATTTGTCATCTTTATAGTTGCTTGCCAATGCACCCGGAGTGTAGGATGTTTCTGCAAAAACTTTCTTCTCCAAACAGGTTGTGTAACTTCAAATTCTTCTTGAGTGTAAGTGAATGTGTCATGTTTAAAGTTTAGCTGCTCGTCTGGACTTGTCTTTGTAATCTTCTTTATATATTGTCTTGTTTTCACTTTCAATAATCCGTATGGAATGTTGAAAGGCTTCATGATCTTTTCCAAGTCCTTACCCTTGATCTTTGCTTCTTTCATTACTTTGATTACTTCATTTTCAAATCTTTTTCTGAGCCTGGATGAGTTGTGATGACAATTGTTCACTCATGATTTGGAATTGACTCTTTTCCCTCATGGCCTTATCATAATCTGCATCTATATCCATCATCTGTTGTTGTGTATCCATGGCCGTTTGGATCATTTGTTTTACAACCGGTTATAACTGAGTAACATCCACATTTAACCAGGTTTTAGGGATATGTGGTTCCTCACCAGTGGTGACATCTTCTCCCTGTGCCACGTGTAATGTAGTGTCATGGGGCTGCCTAATGTGGAGTTGTATGCTTGGCTCAGCCTCCATGTGGTTGATTTTGCCTTGAGGTGTATCATCAGGCACCTCGATTACAATTGGCTCTTTGTTTTGTAAGATGTCTGAGTCCGCGTTCAATGGAGTTTGTACCTCCTCTTTGATAGGTGGCCTGGGGGCTTCATTATTCACGGGGACCTCTTTCACACTTATCTTTGATTGGTCATTTAGCTGAATCATGTGCACCTTATCCACATGTTGCTTGATGTTCTTCGCTTGCGACTGTTGGTTGTCAGGTGTGACTTCAACTTGATTAATTTCCGTCCATTCTTCCTCGTGAGTTTCTGTTCTTATATCAGTATCCAATGTATCTTTCTCAGGACTAGATTCTTCGTGGGAGCTTGAATCATCTAAGCCCAGTGCTTTGTATCTGGCAGCTTGTTGTGGGGTCTTTTCTTTACTCCGTTGTTGCTTTTCCTGACTTGCTTGTCTGTAGTGATGACCTTGAACATTCAGATTCACTTGCCCTTGCATGTATTGATGTGTCTCTTCTAGGGCTGTGGAGAGGTCCCTCTTTGTGATTGGTATTTGTGCTACAGGAATCTTTGGTAATGTATGTGTCCTTTTTGACTGAGGTGTAGCTTGGGCTTCTTCCTCTCTCAGGCGCTTTGTACCCCTCATGGGTTTTTGTGAACTGGTTCTTGCTTCTTCCACGGCAATAGCTGCTTTCTTTTTTCTGGGAACCGTGGTGGATTTGGCATATTGGGCTAACCCCTCTGAGGTTGGCATCTCACGGAGACAATTCTTCATATCAAGGGCCTTGTAGATAAGTAAGGATAACGCAGAACTGCCATTTAGAAACTTCTTCTGACCCCATTTCTTCTTGGCTTCAAATAATCGTTCTTGGACATAAGGAGTCATATTCACTTTGTTTCCAACTTGTTTCATTGCATCAGATAGTAGTTGTACAACAATCTTTTGCGGGGCTGTGTATCTATGCATACTCGGGAAACAAAAGTGCTGATGCACTAAGCGGACAACATCTTCAATATCTGTTCTATTAATATCCAAAAAGGATCTCTTTTTAGGGTCATGAGATTCCTCCTTGACATTAGTCATTCCTTCTTGATTCCATCCAAAAGCTTTGTTGATTAACTCATGAGTGAATTGAATGGTTCTCCAAGTACCCACTTTGTCCAGTACTCTTGCTTCAGGAACTGATATCTTCGTCGCTGCAGGCTACAGTGTGTTCATCACTTGTGTGCATCTTTGAAAATCTGGTAGATAGATAGGTACTCTCAGAATGCGTCTATCCCTACTTGTGTCCAGACATCCACCATGCTAGGTAATCCTTGTATAATAGTCTTGAAGTCTTGCGACATAAGAGATTATGTTCAGCACCAATCTTAACCACCCCGGATTGGAACAAGCCATTCCATGTTCACGTGGATGCATCCAATTATGCTATTGGGTGTGTACTCGCACAACCTACGGGTGAAGGTAATATGGATCTTCCAATTGCCTATGCTAGTAGACAATTGAATGCAGCTGAACGAAATTAGACAACCACCGAACGAGAAGGATTAGGCATGGTATATGCAGTTAAAAAGTTTAGACATTATTTGCTTGCAAATAATTTTAAATTTTTTACTGACCATCAGGCACTGCTATATCTCGTGAACAAGGCATGCAATACAGGTAGATTAGTAAGATGGTTTCTCTTACTAATGGAATACGACTTTGAGGTTGTGGTAAGGAAAGGTAGGACTCATTTGAGAGCAGACCATCTCTCTAAGCTCACATCTGGAGAAGCCCCACAAGGAGTGTCAGATGACCTTCCTGATGCTTACTTGTTTAATTTGGAAGTAGTGCCGCAGTGGGCTAAGCCATTAGTGCCAGTATTGACATACGGACCTAACCACCCAGTAATAAACACACAGGATAGAGAGGTAGTAAAATCCCAAAAGTATCACATCATGGCAGGTAGTATGTACAAGCACACAGATCAAGGGATCTTGGCTTGTTGTGTGGAAGAGGACGAGTATGCCAAGTGGTTGCAGTTAGCACATTTAGGTGCATTAGAGCAACACTACTCAAAACAACAAACCCTACAGACCCTGAGGAGACTAGGAGTGCATTGGCCTATTATGGAGGCTGATGTCCAAAAGTTGTGCAAGGAATGCCCAATCTGTTGCACTAACCCACCTGTGGAACATGCCACTCTTTATCAGGTGTCCATAGTGCCAGATTGGAGTGAACCACTAGTATCCTTCCTGAGGACGAAAACATTCCCCCCAGACATGACTTTGGTTAGGAAAAGGAGTTTAGAACAAGAAGCCCAGGATTACTCACTCATTGGCGATAATCTATACAAGTGTGGTAAAGATGGTTACTTGACTATGTGTCCATGAAAGTGAATATCTAAAGATCTTGGAAACTGCTCACCAAGGTGTAGCAGGAGGACACTTTGGACCAGATTGGGTGATCAAGGCAATACTATTTGCGGGCTTCTGGTGGCCGACCCTTCACATGGATGCACATACCTATGTGAAACGGTGTGATGTTTGTCAAAGAACTCAGTATCCTATACGCAAAGATGAGATGCCACTGAAACCCATGATGGGTGGACGTGCATTCTCTAAGTGGGGAATAGACTTTGTAGGTCCTATTAATCCCCCAGCTAAGGGTTCACATGCTGAATACATCATTGTTGCCACAGACTATCTAACAAAATGGGTAGAGGTAAAAGCTACGACAAAGAACGACGCTCAGACAACTGCTAAATTCTTGTTTGAGAATGTATTCACAACATACGGGCTACCTATAGAGCTAATAAGTGATAGAGGCACTCACTTCTTGAACGAAGTGATTGAAAATCTACTCCAAGAATTCTTGGTAGTCATAAGAAGTCTGCCCCCTACCACCCACAAGCTAATGGGCAGGCCGAAAGCACAAACAAGATTCTGTGCAATGTGCTGACCAAACTAGTGAATAATAAACGCTCTGATTGGGACAAACAGCTACACCATGCTGTTTGGGCATACCGAGTCACCTACAAAACGGTACTCCAAGCCACCCCCTTTCAGATGGTATTTGGCCAAAACGCTGTGCTACCGTTGGACTTCTTAATACCTACACTGAAAGTAGCGCAAGAGCACGAATGGACGGGTCATGAACTCTCCTCTAGACTTTTTGACCTTGAACAATTAGGAGAAACAAGACTGAGAGCAGCTGCAGGGATATATGCAACTAAGAAAGGACAAAAGGCATACTTTGATGCCCATGTTAAGGATAAAGGATTGAAGGCAGGCGACCTAGTATTAGTCTACACTTTGAAACAACATGCGAGGAAACTGGAGAAAAGAGGCTACGGACCCATGATCATTAATAGAATCTCAACAGGTGGAGCAGTGCAACTAGCCACACTAGAAGGCAATGTTCTTCCAAGCTACATAAGTGGATGCAGGGTCAAGTTGTATCAGGAACCTCTCACAGAGGAAATGCCATCTCATCTAATCTAATCGGATATTTAGCTCTTTGGCATGTCTCGCAACTTCATACATAGGTGTCGGCATCCATATGTAGAGTTGGCCACCACAAGCCTGCAAAGAGGATCATTTTTACTATTCTTTCAGCTGAAAAGTGTCCTCCTGCTGCACTTGCATGTGCCATCATTAATATGGGTAAGTATTCTCCTTCATGTACACATAGTCGTAGTTGATTATCCATCCCTCTTCTGAACAATTGTTTTCTTATGATGACATAGTCCTTCGTAATTTCTTCTAGGCATTGTTTCCTTGCTAAACTGATTCCTTCCTCACGTTCTCGTGTCTTTAGGAATTTCACTAATGTCTTACTCTAGTTGGGTGCTATTGTAGAGAAAGGTAAAGATGTATGATCATCTGGAGTGGTTTCCTGAAATTCAGTGCAACTATTGACATATTCATGGACATCTTTAGGTATATCAGGCCAATACACTCCTGATCGCTTCAATTCTCTTAGAGTTCCATGAGCTCCTTTATGCATTCTCGATTTATTTATGTGTGCTTGTTCTATCAAGTTCTTTTGTTCGTCTTCTTCTATACATCTAGACAATACACCGATGGGTTCTTTATGATACACACTCCCTGCTATAATGTGTAAGTTACATGATTGTAGGATTTCCTTTCTACTCTCCTTGTTAATTGAGTGTTGTGGTCCATGAGTGAGTATTGGAATTAACTTTTCTGCCCACTTAGGACACACTTCCAAATTGAACAGGTAAGTGTCTGGCAAATCATCGGGTACTCTACTTGGTGGTTCTCCATGTGCTAACCTAGAGAGATGATCGGGTCTTACGTGGTGTTGGAACTGAAGGACTCACAAGGCAAGGAAGCGTACGAAGGGAGTCAGAGAGAAGAGAAAGCACAAGTAGATAGAGCAGTCAACGACGATCTGGCAAGTAGGCCAATATTTTTTTCAGGACACTAATGCATATCAGAGAGGTGGACACACAAGGAGAAGGAGCAAGTAGGGAGCTCCAGGAAATGTATGTCCAAATGTTAGTAGAATCCCTACAAAAATAGTGATTTTCATCACTAACAATCATTGTAAATATCACTTCCCTATTTTTGTAGCTCCATTTTGTGCAAGCCAAGGAGTCCTTGAGCTTGAGGAGCTTTAGGAGTACCTACCTGTCAGTTTTCACATTTTTTAGACTTCGTTTGAACCTCCGAATAGGGTAGAGAACCTAATTTTTAACTATGCCGGACACAAGGTCTGAACATGGCCAAAACCTAGTCAAAAACTATAAAAAGAGCTAGAAGGCTCATTTTTGAGGCTAGATTGTAATTGAAATGAACTTGTAAGAGCTTTTTAAAAGTAATCTAAGAATTCCATTGCTTCTCACTCTTTGTCTTACTGTGTGTGCGCGTGTGTGTGTATGTGTGTGCATGTTGGTGTGCTTCTCACTCACGCACTTGTGCCTTCACTTGCTCGAGGTCTTCATACCATCCGCACGTCTTCCCGGATTGACATTAAAGGAGGTGCTACTCATCACTGAGCTACACGTGGGTATTTCCTTTTTTTACAATTACTTCAAAATTAAACTCCATTAATAACAGAAGCCATCTTACTAGTCTTCCCGTGTTACAAGGATTATTGACTAAGTACAATAAAGCTTGATGATCTATGAAGAACTTGAACTTGTTGGCTAAAAGGTAGTGTCTGAATTTCTTAACTGCGTACAACATCCCTAACCCTTCTCGCTCCGTAGTTGTATAGTTTCTTTCGGCTTGATTCAGTTGTCTGCTTGCATAGGCAATAGGATGGTCCAATCTTCCTTCGTCTGCCGATTGAGCTAAGATGCATCCTAAGTTCTGTAATTAGAAGCGTCCACATGAATATGAAAAGGCTTGTTCCAATTAGGTGTTTTCAAAATTGGAGCCGTGCTAAGTCATTTTTATAGCTCATTGAATGTCTTCTCGCATTCGTCCGTCCATGTGAATTGAGTCAACAATCCATACAAAGGCTTGGCAATTATGGCGTACATGTGGATAAATCAACGATAATATCCATAGTGACCCATAAATGCTTGAACTTCTTTTGCATTTTTTGGTCTAGGAATTTCTAGAATTACTTTGATTTTATCTTCTTGTGTAGATATTGCATTCCTAGATGCGATGTTTCCTAGGAATTTTCCTTGCCTTACCATAAAAACACACTTCTCAAGATTGAGACATACTCTATATTGTCAACATTTTTCAAATATTTTTTGCCATTCTGGAATATGTTCCTGCCTCTGATTTGAGTATGTACATAGGTCCTCTACATATACTTCCATACTCTTCCATAGGAATTCTTTGAAAACGTGACACATCAACCTTTGGAAAGTGGTAGGGGCATTAGTGAGCCCAAAAGGCATCACTGTGAAAGCATAAACCCCCCATTCTGTCACGAATGCAGTCTTATGTTGGTCCTCAGTAGGAATAGCTACTTGGTTGTATCTAGAGAATCCATCCAAGAAACTATAGACTTCTTTGCCTACAATGCTTTCCAAAAGGTTATCAGTAAGAGGTAATGGGTAGCTATCACGAATCGTAGCTATGTTGACTTTCTTTAGATTAATGCACACTCTCAGTTTTTTGTTCTTTTTGGGCACAACTACTAATGGTGACACCCATTCAGTGTGTTCTATCTCATAAATGAATTCGGCTGCTTTGATAGTTTTGCATCAGGTGTCATTGGTATTCAGTGAGAACAAAGGGAGGGTTCCATACCTTTAAGATCCTTGTAGGTCCATGCAAACACATCTCGATATTCTCTAATCAGTCTTATCAAGTCTTCTTCCTCCTCAGGTGACACATCCTTTCCTATGTATGTGCTTCTTTCTTCTCCATTTTCTAGGGTTACTATGACTTTTTTTGTTTGTTCCTTGTTGTCATACGCTTCTCCTTTGCTCTCCTCTCTCTTAGGCATTTGAATGGCTATTTTTCTTTCCTCTACTTCATATCTTTTGAAGTGTTCGGGAACTTCAAAAAGATCTGGGTTTGGCTCGGTCTTACTCCTGGTTTCCTTATGGTTCGGTACTATAGGGGCTCCTTCTATTGCTAACACTTTGGGTGTTTCGTTTTTGTCCTTGGCTTGAATAGCTTCTAGATAGTGTTCCTCCGAATCGAATTCTGGTTCCATTTCTATGCTCTTGTATTCTTCCTTCCATTCTTTTTCTAATATTTCTCTAGCTTCTACCTCGTGAAGGACTACCATGTACAAGTGTATGTCATAGCCTTCTTTGTCCACACATTCATTCATGGTCAATACTTCTTCATTTACAAACACTTCCAAGGTTGCTAGGATCTCCATCCAACCATGCGGTGTCGTCGAGATTTTCTCTCCTCTCTCACTTGTGAAAGCCTACAAAAAACATATTTGGTGAAGGTAGTCGGAATTCCCCGAGAAGTCCAGGATGCATCAAGGATGTCAAAGGAAGCTCACATACAAAGTTTCAAAGAAATCAAGAAAGTCCATGGTAGCGGTCAAAGCTGGTCAAAGTTGGGAAATTAGGGCAAAAATTTCATTGTCACCAAATTAGATGAAAATCCATATACTTGTAAAGATTGTCAAAGGCAGTCTACAGCCCAAATTTCAGCAAAAAATGGATTTGGTAGCACATTGATATGCTATGTTCATTTTGTAAAAATGTAATTTTTCTAGTTTGACCCTACAAATTCTTGTATAGAAATTTATGTTAGCCATATGGTTTGGCATGTATAAAGACCATATGTGGCTACATATTTGTATAAAGTTCCAAGGCTATCCGAGCTTCCTAGACACCTTAATGCCACCTTGCAAGCTTCCAAATGTAGTCAAACTTGTACAACTTAGATTTAGATGGGAGTTTTTTCTGTATATTCCTGAAGGAGATCTTTGGAAACATAGTCCTACAATGTTTCATCTTCATCAAAGTCTTTTTGGAGGATCAAAGAGCACAAAGTCCAGTTTTCAAGGTCACCGCAGTTTTCTAGAATAAGAAAATTGAAGGCTTGAAGGGCTGCCACATGTCAAAATATGATTGAACCATGGTGTACGATCAAGATGAGCTCCTATTCAAGGGTGGAGATGCACTAAAGCATAAAGGAAGGAGGATCCACGAATTTTTTCCATAAAAGAAGACTTTGTTGACAGTTAAAGATCAATAATGCAAAGTTTCTCCAAAAATAGTGGCTTATCTTATCCGAATTGATGTCAGCACTGATCCGAAAGTCCAGATCATCCCCAAATCCAATGGTGGAGAATGAGGGCGCCTAAATTTCACTCCTTTACACTAGATTTGATAGAAAGAACAATTCCAAGCCATTGATTTGATTAATCAAATGGTTGTAATCGAAAGTAGTGATCCTAGAGTTGAGAGTTGATTTCTCTAGATCCAAGGGCCCAAATTCATTCAAAAAACTATATAAACCCCCCTCCAAACTTCTAGAGCATCATTGTTAGGCATCCATAGGGCTCATGCTAGCTTACGATTTCCTTGAGACGATCACCCTCGGTTGAGCGAGTGAGGATCCAAGGTGAGCTAGTATGAGTATAGTACCTAGTTTCATATTTAAGTTAGAACTCCAATCTAGGATAGGCTCTTGAAACCAACATCTCTATCTTGACTCACCCTCGGTGGAGCATGTGAGTGAGTTAGAGCTGATTTTAATGAGTCTTAGACTTCTTTAGTTAGACGTTACGAGCCTAGACAGACATAGGGTCACTGGAGTGGAACTCACCTTCTTACGTGTGACATTCGGTTGAACTGTCATGGTTTGAGGGTCGGAACCACCTTTGATCAGTAGACTGCTTAGCATGACGTACCACGACGATCTTTTACATGTAACTTAATTCAAATTCTTTTAATTCATGTCACTTGTCACTTGTCTCTTGTCACCTCTCTCAGTCTCTTAAGTATTTTTATATGTCTATTATTTCTTCTATGTGTGAGAAGGCTCCGCAGTATTGCGTTGAACCAGTGAGGATGTTTCTTTGAGCTTGTGAGTAAAATCCATCATCATAATTCACTTGCATGCATATAATCCATACAAATCCATACATATTTATTAGTTTCTGAAAGTGTATAAGAAGCTCCAATATTGGACCATTCTTCCTTTTGAAACTGATTTATGTGTAAGGATTCCATCTATTCTCATCATGCATACATATCATCCAAAGAAGGCTATACATATGGATTAGAATTAGGAAGTGTTTAAGAAGCTCCTCCAATGGACCATTCTTCCTTCCAAATTTGATTCGTGTGTATGGTTCTCTTTCATTCTTATCATTCATGTTATCAATCTAACTTGCACACCTACATTCCCATTCCCATAATTATTTCAACATCTCTCTCTTCTCCATACTCAACATTAATTTCACCTTCACATCTTTAAACCTTCCAACATTCATTAGCTTCATACACCCTGTGTGTGCCACGACCGGACCCGATCCACCCGGATTGCGATCACCTCCACATTTGAACCCGTCGTGAAACGCTTCGTGGCATTTGCTTCTGATCTTGTTGGGAGCTTGTGATCCATATCCTCTGTTTCATATTTTTCATCCTCATCATATCATCATCATCAGTCTTGAGTGTTGCACTTGATTTCTCACAGTATCGTGCACATCTTTGTCGTGAAGTAAACACATTTGTGAGAGATCTAGAGCATCGTGCATCACTTGCTTATTCACATAAGATGGAGGAAGGATTTAAATCCCTTATTGTTGAGAAACAAGGCCAAAGAATAGTCTCTTCTATGTTGAGAGAGAAGGGAAAATTCAATGGCATCAACATCACAAGCTACTTAGATTTGTTTGAAGAGCAAGCTATGATTTTTGGTCTTCCCGAAGATCTTTTGATATCATTCTTTGAATGAATTGTTGATAGCTCTATCATAAACCGTGTCACTCAATATGATAGTCTTCCTTGGAGTGATTTTAGAAAGGAGATGCTCAAAGAATTCTATCTTGAAGATTATAGCCAACATAATCGAGATGGATTCTTACGATGGGTCAATTCTCCAAAGCCTAGTAGCTCTATTACTCACTTACAAAATGAGTATATTAGACGCTATGAACAACTTCTTGATGAGGATAAGATAACTTTGGAACCTGATCTTGTGATCAAATTTCTTAAGCTTCTTCATCCTGAAACTCGTAGGGAAGTTGAACGACGATTAGAAGAACCAGATAAGCGCTATGGTCTTACTGACAATTGGCAAAAAGTGCGTAAAGTAGTAGAGGCTGTAGCCCATAGACATCAAAGAAAATCCATGCTTTATGAGCAAACTAGTCTTCCTCAAGCTAGCCTTCCACAAACTAAGGAGCAAGTTAGAGAACAATCCCATGCTATGCTTTTTGACTCTACTCCTATTCCTCAAATGATGGAGCCTACTCAAGGTTTTAAAGTAGAGCCAAATAAAAGTGTAGTTGAACAATCTCAAGTGGATATTCTCACTAAGCAAATGGAAAGTCTTATTGCTACACAATCCAACTTGGCCAAGACTATAGATGCTTTACAATCTAATTACACCAAAACTTTCCAAAATCAAATGAACCAAATGACTTTTCAAGAGCCTAATCCACATGTTATAGCTACCAAGCAAAATCCACAAGTAGCTCCTACTCAAGCATATCAAGTTCCTCCAATGCAAAATCCTCATCCTCATGAGCAAAATCCTCAAATGTATCAAAACATGTATCCTCAAGCTTCACAAATAGCTTTTCAAAATCCTCAAAATCAAAATTTTCAAAATCATCAACCGTATAATATGGAAACTCCTCTTACACCTCAAGTACCACATGTTGCTCCCCAAGCTCCTCAAATACATCAATTGCCTTATCAAAATCCTAATTATCCTGTTCAAGCAATACCTTATCAACAAAATCCTCAATTTCAAAATTTCCCACCACAAGTTAATCAAAATCCTCAAAATCAAAATGGTTTTGTGCGTGGCCCTCGTAGGTGTCCTTGGTGTGATTCGTTAGAGCACTTTTTGAGAGATTGTGAACTATTGAAGGCTGCTAAGGAGCAACGACTAGTAATAGACATAGACAAGAAAATCTGTGACTATCGATCTAGGCTACCTTTGCAAGGAAATTATGGTAAGGGAGGAATGAAAAAACACTATGAAAATATAACCATAATGGATGTAGGAACTAGAGGAGTGAAACTAGAAGCTCTTGATGAACAAGTGGAATCAAGTAAACCCACAAAAGAAGGTGATTTTTCCATAGAGGCTTTAGTAAGAGCACGAGATGAGATTAGGAGAATAACGGCTTGGGAATCACCAATAGAAGATCAATCTCTTATTTCTCACATATCCAATGTAGAAGAAAAACGAAAAAGAGATGAAGCTGAGCCTAGTGAAAGAAGAGTGACTCGAAAACAAACCTCAGAGGGAATAGAAACAATCATAGAGTAGGGAGAAACATCACAATCCAAAGATAAACAACAAGAATCACAACCCAATGAACAAAAACAAGAGGAGAAACAAAAAGGGAAGAAGACAAAGCAAAGAAAAACAGAACCAAAGCCTTTAGATAAACAAGAACAATCAAAACAAACACGAGAACATGAACAAAAACAAGACCCTGAGCAAAAACAAAAGAAACCAAAGAGAAAACCTAAAGCCATCTTGATTTCAGAAATTGAGAGAAAAATAGATCCTATGGAGATTTTAGATGACATTTTGATTAAGAGTCAAGTGACTATGTCTTTAGAACAAGTTTTCTCTATTGCAAAGCCTGTTTTTAAAGATAACTTTATCGGCCTAATTAAAAGGAAGAGGTTTCCGCTTAATCTAGATACTGAGATGCAAGATTCTCTAGATCAAGATCAAGCTATGAATGAAGCCTTAAACTTTGATGAATCTGATGAAGAGGACTTTGATGATGATGAAGTAAATGTTAATAAAAATTTCTTAGGACCTATTCAACCTGACCATGAAAATCATGAAAACAATCCTGAAAGTCACTTTAAAAGAACATTTTGGTCTAGAGGTACATCAGAGATGCATGTTAAAATAGGAAATGATAAGAACACTATCACTGTAAATGCATTAGTAGATTCTGGCTTTGAAATCAATGTGATTTCAAGAGAAGTCTATGATAAGTTTCGATGGCCCATAGATAAAGATTGTGGATGGCGTATGAGAACTGCAGATAATGGTGTAGGTACCCTGTATGGAGCTTGTGCTAGTGTGCCCATATCCATAGGAGGAATCACAGAAGAATTTCACTTTTTTATTCAAGATAATTGCTCCTATGAAGTTCTCTTAAGTCAACCCTTTATTTGTGAGAGTCGTATGGAAACTAAAGCCATGGATGATGGGTCTACCTATGCTAGATTCAAGTCTAAGGATGGAATGCAATCACTTCAAGTCATGACAGTAGGAGTGAATCATCCTAGGAATCGATTGTCAATTAGAAAGAAACCTATTGTTACTCAGGGTCATGAGCATGCTTGTAGTGATTGTGCACCTTGATTCATGTTTGGAGCTACATATGATCAAAATTTCGGATAGAATCCATTGTTGAGCGGGACAACAGTGGATATTGGTTTGACATCTCGCATCCAACCAACATGTACAATAGTTTGTCACTTTGTTTTCCACATTCTAGATTAGATTTTCTTCATAAGAGTCAATTGTCCAAGTCTTTTATCCAAAAAACCCAAAAAAATTATAAAAACAACAAAATCATGGAACATGATGAGAACATTGAGCATGTGATTGAGACATCTCATTGTTTCTCTACTCTTGAGGAGTTAGAGTTATGTCTTCAACAAAATTCTAATTCCCATATTATTCTGATTTCTTCCCTTGATGAGTATGCTCTAATCCAAGAGTATGCTCTCAATGTTGACAAGTGCTCAAAATTTAACCAAACACATGATGCCTTAGTTGAAACAAAGTACAAAACTGCAGACAAAAAAATCAAACCCATAGCTCAACCATTACCTCAAGGAAGTAATGAAAAAATTATTGATGTGAAAAATGATCCAATTCTTCGGGATAACAAAAACATAGGACATACATTCACGGATGAGACAATCAAACAGGTGAAAATTGGTAGAGATGATGACTTTCTTTTGCCAGCAGAGAGAGATAAATTTGAGAGAGTTATACGGAGCCATGGAAAAGCCTTTACTATGAATCCTCATGAGATTGGTTGTGTAGATCCTAAGCTAGTTGCACCCATGATAATCTTTACTATTCCACATATTCCATGGAATCTTCGTCCTATACCTGCTCCAAAGGCTCACTTACCTGAGCTAATGAAACTACTTAAGGAGAAGATAAACATGAGAATTTTAAAGCCATCTTTTGCACCTTACTCAAACAGATGGTTCACTGTGCCTAAAAAGAATGGGAAACTACGTTTTATTCAAAATCTCCAACTTGTCAATAAAGTCACCATAAGGAATGTAGGAACAAGACCCATTGTAGATGAGTTTGCTGAATCATTTTCAGGACATTCTATCTATTCAATGGGTGATCTATATTCTGGATATGACCAATTCCAATTAGCAATTGATAGTCGTGACATAACCACAATGAAAACTCCTTTAGGCTTAGTGCGAATGTGTACTTTACCTCAAGGAGCGACTAATTCTGTGGCTCATATGATGAGTGCTATGAATATGGTCTTACATGACTTTATCCGCCATATAACTATGCCATTCATTGATGATATTCCAATTAAAGGGAGTGAGGAACGTGTAAAGGACATTACTTTAGATTCATCGGGATGTCGTAAATTTGTTCTTGACCATATCTCTGATTGTGAAAGAATATTTCAACGATTTGAAGAGGTAGGTCTCACATTTTCCATAGAGAAATCTGTTTTTGGTGTCAACGAGGTACTTATTGTTGGACATTTATGTCACCATTATGGTCGAAAGCCATACCCACGAAAAGTTGATGCCATTAACAAGATTTCTGAAACATGTAACAACGTGAGTGAGGTACGTAGATTTCTTGGTGCTTGCATCTTTTATGTTATTTGGATCCCTCACTTTGCTCATGTTGCTGATTGTCTTTATGACTTGTTGAGGAAGAAACGAAAATTTATTTGGACTGACAAACACACTCAAGCTATGCGTAAATTGAAGAAATTATTGCTTAAAGCTCCCATCCTTAAGCGTGTAGACTATTCAGCTAACAAACCTATTATATTGACTGTTGATACTAGTCCTATTGGTATAGGTTGGGTCATAAGTCAAGATGATAGTGAAGGGAATAGATATGCAATTAGGTTTGGTGCCAAAATTCTACATGAAACACAAAGAAAATATCCACAAATCAAACGAGAACTATGGGGTATGGTAACAGCTTTGAAAACAGAAAAAGAATATTTCATTGGTGCAAATGTCAAAGTTGAGACTGATTGTTTGCCTCTCATTGGAATGATAGCCAATTGTTCATCTCCTGATATAGCCATGCTTAGATGGATCTCATATATTAAGTTCATAAATCCTGAGTTAGTTCATATTTTAGGTAAGTCAAACTCAGTTGCTGATATGTTATCGAGAGCTAGATTTGATGATGATCTTGAAAGTGATCAAATAAAGAATGTGAATTTAGTTGACTATGTTCCACATATATATGAGTATGAGAAATTTCATGAGTCTGAGTACGAAGATGAATGGAGAGACATAGGAAAGTATCTCAGTACACTACAACCATTACCTAGCTGGACTACGAATAGATTCCGTAACATTAGGAAACGAGCTTATAACTTTTTCCTATGTAATGGTTATCTATGGAGACATGCTAAGGGTAAGGTTAAGAATCCACAACGAGTCCTGGGAAAACGAGGTCTTCAATTGCAAGTAATGAAGGAAATGCATGAGACATTATGGGCCGGTCATAAAGGATTTTTTGGAACATATGAAAAAATTAGAAGTACCTATTATTGGCCTAGGATGTATGTTGACATTAGTAGCTATGTTTCTACATGTTCTACTTGTCAACTTCATTCATCAGTCAAACATAGAGATCCGTTGCATCCTACTTATCCACCTTGTATTCACTACAAGTGGGTAGTAGATCTTGTAACTATGCCTAAAGGTATTGACAAAATGCGTTACATTGTACTTGCAAGAGAAGACTTAACTAATCATGTAGAGGGACGTGCACTACGATCTAAGACCACTTACAATGTTTGCAAATTCTTGCTTGAAGATGTCATAAGTCGCTTTGGGTACATAGAGAAAGTAGTTGCCGATCGTGGAGAGTTAAATGCGAGAGAAGCTAAAGAGTTCTTTGAGCGTCACGGTATTCGTTTGTCTCTCACTACTGCATATAATCCAGAGGCCAATGGTAAAATAGAGAGAGGGCATCCACCTATTGTGAAAGCCATATCTAAAGCATGTAACGGTGACATCAAACAATGGCCTAGATTCTTACCTTTTGCACTTTGGGCAGATAGAATGACATGCACACGTACTACTGGATATATGCCTGCTGAACTCATGTACTGTCAAAAACCATTGTTTCCAATTCAGTCTCATATTTCTGCATGGTCAAATTTGCCTTGGTCTGAAAACATGTCTACTGATGATTTTTTGAGTTTGCGTATTAAACAGTTAGAACAAGGTAAATTAAGACTTGATGATGCTGTTGAAAAATTAAGAGAATCTAGAATGAAGAACAAGCATTATTTTGATAAAACTCATCGATTGCGTCCTAAGCCAATTGAAGTAGGAGATTGTGTGCTCATTTATGATAGTACATTTGACTCTCAATATGATGCACGCAAAAAGCTCACTCAACGGTGGTTTGGGCCATACATTGTATCAAAAGTCAACAACAATGGTACGTATGCTCTTTGTGAATTAAATGGTGTTGCACTAAAAACTTTGATTGCAGGTAAAAGGATAAAGCTATTCAAGAAACGTGATAATGATGAGAACATTTTGGATGAGGACATTGAAGAAGATGACAACAATGAGGCCGATTCATAAACAGGAGTATCCATGTTATAAAATATATATATATATATATATATATATATATATATATATATATATATATATATATATATATATATATATATATATATATATATATATATATATATATATATATATATATATATCATTAATTTTCAAGTTCATGTTGCTTTGTTTTTTTTCAAGTTCATTCTATTTTTTTTCCATGCTTATTTCATGCATGTTTTTTTTCAGTCTTTGCATTGCATTGCATATCCACATCACTTGAGTCAAAAAAGGGCAAATGATGATTTCTCTACTTGTGTAAAATTGTATCTTAAGTAGTAACTTATCTACTAAGGAATTGATTATAATCTAGGATTGTGGAAAGATAGGGCATGTAGATTTGGAGGTTTATTTTGGTGACATGACTTTCATATATAAACATGCATATGTATCCTATATCGAAAGCATAATTGTTGAAATCCTAGCTCCTGCTATTGCATGTTTCTACATCCTTAGTCCATCTCACAGCACTTGTATCGGAGTTTAAACGACTGTTCTCCGTCATCAAAAATGGTTGTACCTTGTATCGGGGTTTAATTTTTCCCCGTCATCAAAAAAAAAATAAAAAAAAAGGTTGCTACATGTTACCAAGAAGTTTACACTTTCTTCCACCCCAAAAAAGTGATCGTAACCATAAAGTTGCCGAATCATCATCATCATCAAAAAAAAAAAAAAAAAAAAGAGCAAGCCAAAGGAGGATAAAGAGGCATAGTAGAATAAATCACGGGCTATATAGGCAGATTTATGCATTAGTGGAGTTTAGTTAGATTTCCTTGCATGTTATTAGAGAAAGAGCATATTCATATTTATGTAGGAAAGGAGTTGATCTAAAATAAGCTAAAGATGAAAGATGTCTCTTGAAAATCCTAAATCTTTGTTCATAATCATATTTAAGGTAGATTGCTTTATGAAAAAGGTACAAAATTATCTTCAAGATGAGAGGAAATGATGCTTAAAACGACTCAATACATCCACTTCCACTTCATATTGATGCTTCTTTTTTTTTCTTTCTTGTTGCCAATGTTGCTTGTTCACTTGCATATATGTTGCCTATTTGTTCATGCATATTCATGTTGCCTGTTTCAATTCTTTCTTTCATGCAAATTTTGCTTCATGTCACGTTACCTATTGATTCATGCATATAATCAATTTTCCTTCCATGTTTCTTATGTTGCCTATAAAAGAATTTGATGCCTGGAACATTTTGTTTTTCACAGATGCTAGAGTGGCGCTTCCGGAGGAATCGCAGGTTTAGTGGGGGCGAATGTCGTCGAGATTTTCTCTCCTCTCTCACTTGTGAAAGCCTACAAAAAACATATTTGGTGAAGGTAGTCGGAATTCCCCGAGAAGTCCAGGATGCATCAAGGATGTCAAAGGAAGCTCACATACAAAGTTTCAAAGAAATCAAGAAAGTCCATGGTAGCGGTCAAAGCTGGTCAAAGTTGGGAAATTAGGGCAAAAATTTCATTGTCACCAAATTAGATGAAAATCCATATACTTGTAAAGATTGTCAAAGGCAGTCTACAGCCCAAATTTCAGCAAAAAATGGATTTGGTAGCACATTGATATGCTATGTTCATTTTGTAAAAATGTAATTTTTCTAGTTTGACCCTACAAATTCTTGTATAGAAATTTATGTTAGCCATATGGTTTGGCATGTATAAAGACCATATGTGGCTACATATTTGTATAAAGTTTCAAGGCTATCCGAGCTTCCTAGACACCTTAATGCCACCTTGCAAGCTTCCAAATGTAGTCAAACTTGTACAACTTAGATTTAGATGGGAGTTTTTTCTGTATATTCCTGAAGGAGATCTTTGGAAACATAGTCCTACAATGTTTCATCTTCATCAAAGTCTTTTTGGAGGGTCAAAGAGCACAAAGTCCAGTTTTCAAGGTCACCGCAGTTTTCTAGAATAAGAAAATTGAAGGCTTGAAGGGCTGCCACATGTCAAAATATGATTGAACCATGGTGTACGATCAAGATGAGCTCCTATTCAAGGGTGGAGATGCACTAAAGCATAAAGGAAGGAGGATCCACGAATTTTTTCCATAAAAGAAGACTTTGTTGACAGTTAAAGATCAATAATGCAAAGTTTCTCCAAAAATAGTGGCTTATCTTATCCGAATTGATGTCAACACTGATCCGACGGTCCAGATCATCCCCAGATCCAATGGTGGAGAATGAGGGCGCCTAAATTTCACTTCTTTACACTAGATTCGATAGAAAGAACAATTCCAAGCCATTGATTTGATTAATCAAATGGTTGTAATCGAAAGTAGTGATCCTAGAGTTGAGAGTTGATTTCTCTAGATCGAAGGGCCCAAATTCATTCAAAAAACTATATAAACCCCCCACCAAACTTCTAGAGCATCATTGTTAGGCATCCATAGGGCTCATGCTAGCTTACGGTTTCCTTGAGACGATCACCCTCGGTTGAGCGAGTGAGGATCCAAGGTGAGCTAGTATGAGTATAGTACCTAGTTTCATATTTAAGTTAGAACTCCAATCTAGGATAGGCTCTTGAAACCAGCATCTCTATCTTGACTCACCCTCGGTGGAGCATGTGAGTGAGTTAGTTTTTACGTGTGACATTTGGTTGAATTGTCATGGTTTGAGGGTCGGAACCACCTTTGATCAGTAGACTGCTTAGCATGACGTACCACGACGATCTTTTACATGTAACTTAATTCAAATTCTTTTAATTCATGTCACTTGTCACTTGTCTCTTGTCACCTCTCTCAGTCTCTTAAGTATTTTTATATGTCTTCTATTTCTTCTATGTGTGAGAAGGCTCCGCAGTATTGCGTTGAACCAGTGAGGATGTTTCTTTGAGCTTGTGAGTAAAATCCATCATCATAATTCACTTGCATGCATATAATCCATACAAATCCATACACATTTATTAGTTTCTGAAAGTGTATAAGAAGCTCCAATATTGGACCATTCTTCCTTTCGAAACTGATTTATGTGTAAGGATTCCATCTATTCTCATCATGCATACATATCATCCAAAGAAGGCTATACATATGGATTAGAATTAGGAAGTGTTTAAGAAGCTCCTCCAATGGACCATTCTTCCTTCCAAATTTGATTCGTGTGTATGGTTCTCTTTCATTCTTATCATTCATGTCATCAATCTAACTTGCACACCTACATTCCCATTCCCATAATTATTTCAACATCTCTCTCTTCTCCATACTCAACATTAATTTCACCTTCACATCTTTAAACCTTCCAACATTCATTAGCTTCATACACCCTGTGTGTGCCACGACCGGACCCGATCCACCCGGATTGCGATCACCTCCACAGCGGTTCAAATACTTCATCAGGAAAAACTTGAGGCATGTACATTGGGTCCTCTACGGGTCGATAATTTTGATGTCCTAAAGGCCATAAATATAGTTTTTTATCCTCTTTCTTTTCTTCCTTACACATCCATAATTGGGCATCC
Organism: Ceratopteris richardii; assembly: GCA_020310875.1. Taxonomy (NCBI): domain Eukaryota; kingdom Viridiplantae; phylum Streptophyta; class Polypodiopsida; order Polypodiales; family Pteridaceae; genus Ceratopteris; species Ceratopteris richardii. Next base: position 215,322 of record MU260236.1, on the reverse strand, counting down.
TCGTTCATCCATGATTGATCACTTGATCCGGCACTATGGATAGACAAATCATCTTCTTCTTTGTGTATGGGATTCCATTGTAATTGGGGTACATCTGTGTACGCAAAGGTATGCAAGTTTATCTTGGTAGTGTTTCCTTGATGTTGAAGGTATAATGAGTCTTGTCCCCAGTCTTGTACTACCCTAAGTTGTCTCATGAAGGGTCGCCCTAATATCATTTCATAATTATTTGCCTTTCCAAATTGACAGATAGCTAATGTGTGCTTGAACTTGACTCCACAAGTGGTTAATTTAATTTTTTCCAATATTCCCAGGGGTTTCTCGAAATGGCCATCTGCTAATTGAAGCTTCATACGAGTTGGTCGTAGGACTGGCTTTCCCCATTTCTCCCAAATCTCTTTGATGGTAATACCTACTCTTGCTCCTGTGTCTAGTATAGCCTTGGTCATGTATCCATTGTATGTGATGGGTAAACATGTGTTGCCCTCATCTCCTTTGCTAAATTCCCCAACCTTATCCATAGGGATTTGTATGGTAGAAGGGTTTTTGATTTTCTTGCTTTCCTTCTCATTCCTCTCCTGTTCTAACTTCAATTGTCCCACTAGTTGTTTCCATAATTGTGGCTTGACACTAAGTAATTCTTCCATAGTCAATTGGCATTGAACTTTAGTCCTTTTGAGTTCTACCAGATTTTGTGAGGTTTTATCAGAAGGCTCCTTTTCTTTTCCTTGTACTGTGGGAGCACGGAAGATTATGGATTCCTTCTCATATTCTCCCATGTAATTTGGTAGAGTGGAAATGCTCTGTGTTTCCTCCCTATTTCAGTCTAGCCTTCTTCATATATTTCCTCCATGTTTGGTGTTGGCTGATAGTCTTCCACATCTAGTTCCTCAAAAGGTGTTTTTGCAATTCCATTCTTTTTCCATTGATCTTCTCGAATTCTTGTCCACAACTCTCTTGGCCAATCAACTTCTACATCAGGGATTGTGGAGATAGATTTGTCATGGGTGTTCAGTACTTCTTGCTTATCATCCTTCTCTTTTGGTTTCAGTTCCTTGGTTTTAAGACAATCCTTGTATTGATTCTCAGGTATTCTCATCTCAGGGAGGGCTGGGATAGTCTTCTCTAGGCTGGCTTGAGCTACGTTTGGTCCATTCACGATTCTAGCTTGATAAGCTTTCAACCACATGTCTAAATCATCTGTTTTTGGGTCTGCTTGAATTGATTCTAGCTTGTCCAATTTTAGTGTCTACGGTTCAATAGGAATTTACTCCTGAATTTTAGGTTCTTTAGGTTTCTTATTGTCCAATTTTAGAGTTCTTCTTGTCTTCTTTGTTTTTATTTTTTAGCCATTTTTCCTTGAGTTTTTCTCTTCTATCCTTCCATTTTTGGCTTTTTGTGGTTTGGGTATTCTCACGTGGGTCCTCTGAATCTTCCACTACTTGTATTCTAGGTTTTAGGGTTTTACTTTTCCCTGGCTCTAAGTCTACTCATTTTCTTTCTTGTTCTTTCATGTGTGCTCGTGTGATGGCCTTCAATGGTACTGTGTATTCCTTGTCACTTCCTGACGACTCAATTACTTTGATCACATTAATGGGTGCAGTGTCATGAGCCTTATTGGGATTTTTTGGCCAATCTCTAAAGAGATGTTCCTTTCCACAGTCATTGCGATACTGTTGGAAGCAGCCAGAGGCACAGATGACACGGAAGCATGTAACGACGGAGCAGTGAGCCAGTCGAATCGTTTTTCAAAGAATTATGTTTTCAAATACTTTCCAAAAACCTCCAACAGTGATTTTTATCACTATTGTAACATATGTAACATAGAAACCCCCATTTTGTAATCCATAGCTCCATTTTGTGCAAGCCGAGGAGTCCTCGAGCTTGAGGAGCTTAGGTAGAACAAGCGTATCAATTTTCGTTATTTTTAGACATCGTTTACCCTTCCAAATAGCATCTAGGACCTAATTTTTAACTATGCCGGTCACTAGATGTGAAACCGGTCAAAATTAGTCTAGAAACTATAAAAAGAGCTAAAGAGCTCATTTTTGAGGTTGGTTAGTGTGAGCTTGTTTGAGCTTAGAGTTCTTTTGAGCTTGTAATAGTGTTCTTGAGCAATAGAGTTAATTTCTCACCTTCCATTGTGTCTTGCTTGTCTCTTCGTAGTGTGTGTGTGCATCTTTGTGCTTCTCACCTTCACTCTCACTTCTTCTCACATTCATGATCTTCATATCACTCCTATCTCTTCCGCGGATTGACAATTAAGGAGGTGAAGCTTCTTAACGTGGTACTTACCATTGTGCTAGAGCAACACCAAATTTGGCGCCGTTGCCGGGGATCGAGTCTAGGACGAATGTGTGATGGTAAGAGTATAGCAAGAAGTGGCGTTGGAAGGTAAAAATTTCAGTTTTTGTTGTTGTTTTTACTTAGTTTTTAGTGTTTTTCACCTCCCCCACACTCCATCTTCATCACCGCATCATCATCTTCATCTCCAAAAAAATCAGAAAATTCACCATATCCACCCATTCTCCTCATTTCCCCTCATTTGTGCATGCGAGAGAGTGAGAGAGAGCTTTTGTGCTTGTGTGTACTTTGGTTTTCTTGAGTTTTCTTGCAGGTACAGAGCTCCAGTGCATCAGGAAGGCTGCAAAAAGGTAAGAAAATCACTTTCTGTCAGAAATTTCTGAGTGTGTCAGACCATCGCGATGGTCTGCAAAGTTCGGAATTTGGAGAAGGCGACCACACCAGCGTGAAGAGCACACTTGCGCCTACAGGAATCCATAGCTGCATTCACAAAATTTGCATTTTGGTGGACCATCGCGACGGTCTCTAACCATCGCGATTGTGTCACACCATCGCGATAGGCTCACGCCATCGCGACGGCTTGGCCGGACCATCGCGACGGTCTCTGACCATCACGATTCTGTCACGCCATCGCGATTGGCTCATGCCATCGCGCCGACGGTGCCACGTGGCAAGCTAGACCATCACGACGGTGCACTTCAGACCATCGCGACGACACCCTCACACCATCGCGACACTTCAAAAATTCAGACCATCGCGATTAGCTCACGCCATCGCTCCTAGACCATCGCGATTGGCTCACGCCATCGCGCCCAGACCATCGCGACGGTTCACTTTGGACCATCGCGATTGTCCACGTTGACCGTTGACTGACGCCATCGCGACGGTGCAATTTCACGCCATCGCGACGGTCCACTTTCACGCCATCGCGACGGTTCACATTTACGCCATCGCGAATGTTCACTCACCTCGACCATCGCGATTGCTCACTTTTGGACCATCGCGACCGTGCACTTCAGACCATCACGATTGTTCACCCTCACGCCATCGCGACGGTGCACTTTCACGCCATCGCGACGGTGCACTTTCAGACCATCGCGATTGTGCAATTTCACGCCATCGCGACGGTGCACCCTCACGCCATCGCGACGGTCCCAGACCATCGCGATTGTCTCAGACCATCGCGATTGTGCACCCCCATCGCAAATTTTAGGGTTTCAATTTTTGGCCAATTTTGGGGCTATTTTTGGGAAATTTTTGGGTGATTAGACTCATAGGAGACCCCTTAGCTCATATTTGGAGAAAAACCTGTTAGTCAATTTTTACCCCCCCCAGGGCCTGAACGGTCATAACTTTTTCATCCGAAGTCCGTTTTTTGACCTTAATATCTCGTTAGAAAGCTCTTTACGAGTACTACGTGACCTCAACTGTTTTTTTCTTAAAGGATACGTCTATTTTTAGATAAGCTATTTTGAGGTTGACCTAGTTTGGGACTAGGAAGCCAGGGGGCAAGCATTAAAAAGTTGGGCAAAAGGGAAGGGACTTAAAAGAGTGTATATACTCAAGTGCTTGATCATCCAACTGTGAATTGTTCTAATATTGGATTTTTCCAGGTCTAGCAAGGGCAATAGAAGGCAACCAAGGCAAGGCAGTGAAGGGCATAAAGCTTGGGAAGCGCGGCTTCTTGGGCATCAGAGCAACCAGAAAAGCTGACTCGAGGTTGGAAGATTACTCAACCCCCTCAGTCAATTCTTAGCTTAGGATAAACGTTAGCATTGTGGATTACGATGATAGGAACACCTCAAGTTCAAGATATTTAATTCTTTCAAGTCTAAGACTACAAGTAAAGGTGTGTGACACGAAAACCTAAAGGAAAGAACATAAGTCTGACGGAACGAGAACTCAAAGTACCACGGAAAGTCGAATTCCTGATGCATACATTAAGACAAGAATCTAAAGAAATCTAAAAAGAATCAAGACAGTAATAACAAAGAATCTTTGACGATCTGAGCGTGTACTGAGTGTGCAAGGAACAAAATTAATGAACCTTAGATCGGGCAAACATATAGGCAAGTCAGACCGGCGAAGCCTTAGATCATCAGACGCAAGTGTACGAACTACTGCACGATCATGGGCTCAACAATTGAACACTAGTTATCCCTACGAGAGCTCAGATACTAGCAAATCAGAAATGGCATTTAGCACAGAAAGACCAGAAGAAGGGTCTAATGTAGCATACTTAGAAAAACCAGAAGGACCCTATAGAACACAACTAGAGTTTCTCTGAACCAACCGATTAGGTGCTCGCATCTATGAGGATGGTTTGCGAAGGCAAGTGGTGCAAATGCACAACCCCGATCAACCCATTGGATTGGAACATCCAGTGGTGAAATTCGAGAGAGACGCATACATAGACAAGGAAGGAACAATGTACATATTAAGTACGCAGCCAAACAATACCAACGAGTTTGGCATGATTCAACCAGAGACGGAAGCAAAATCTCAAGGAAAAGAACCATTAGAAGAGCTTAGAACACCTAGAGGGAAATCTGTACTGACACGAGTACTAATCCCGGATTGGATCCCTCAGGACAACAGAAGCATAGAGTTGTTTGTAAATAAAGAAACTGATGAAGCCTTTTGGAGATACAAGACCGAACTACTTAGTGAGGTAGGTATCATCACTATATACGAGTTCAAGGACCCGGATACACCTGGAAAGGTTGTATACCTGGATGAGACTTCAAAAAGAGTCTTTGTGGTACCTGACCGCGCTAAAAACACATACACATGGAGAGGTGAATTGGTATTCCCTCCATCTAGAACGAACATGAATACAAGTCAACAAGGGGCAGGAACATCCTCAGCCCATGGAAATCAAAGAGAGAGAAATAAAGAGAGACCGGAAGTAAGCTTCACTCATCCCATAGGGAGAGATAGAACAACCACGAACACTAATAGAGCGGATAGACAAAGAGATCATGGAATACCAGGTGGTAGAGATGTTTTTCCTCTACCTAGACCACGTGAACATGCAAGAATACTGAGACCCACTCAATTAGTAAAATCAATGAAGAATTACTTTGATGGGACAGGAGATCCCTATGACCACGTCGCAGAATTCAAGAAAGTACTAAGAGCAGAACAAGTCGAAGACATGTTCACGCAATACAACACATTTGGACTAACATTAAAGAATACAGCTTTAACTTGGTTCCAACCATTGCAATAGAGGCAATTTAGAGACATCCATCACTTTTTAGAGTCATTCATCACTGAATTCTCTAAAAGTGGGATTAGACATGACACGTCTTCGTTGATTCATAGCTTTAAACAGACTCCTCAGGAAACAGTAAGACTGGTTGGACGTAGGTTTAGACAATATGTTGAACGATGTCCAATGCAAGAGCTACCCTCACAGGCCAAGCAAGTGTCATTGTTTCTAGATGGCTTGTTGAGCTCTAAACTACGCTCCTACGTGTACCTAAAAGAACCCAGAACGCTAGAGCAATGTGTAAGAATTTGTATAGACATTGAGGATAACTTAGGAGACGAGTTGGAACTCTCAAAGGTCTATAAGGATTCAGACTGTTCATCTCTAGCATCCACAAAATTGTCTAGCTCAATAGAAGACCTAGCAGAAAAAGTGGCCCAGAAACTAGGAGTTTCTAGTAAACCTAGGGTGCTAATGAACAAGCGTTGTTACACCTGTGGTGGTGATCATATGGCAAATGTGTGTCCCAATGCACCACAACCACAAGCCAACCCTAGTGGCCAATACTGTACAATTGAGAGAAGATACACGAATCATACGGCTCAGGACTGCCCATACAATAAACAAACCGTGAGACAGAACTACCCGCAAGCATACCCGCAGCCAAGTAGGTATCAAGGCCAATACAATGCTCAGCCTTATTACTATAGGCCTCCTCAGAACTACCCATACCAGGCTCAACAGGGACCTCAACCTGTCTTAGCTCAGTAGCCAACCCCACCAGCGAATGTCATCTCAGTCAAATACGCTGCTGCAGAAGAGAATCTAAGTAGGGCCTTAGTGCCTTCTTCACCTTTGATCACAGAGGGTGACCCGAACTCAAACAGTTTTGACTCTACACATGTAGATAGTCCACCCGCATATTACATAGAGTCACCAGAACACGTAGAAACATATCATTATGATAGTCCACCAGTGGAACCTAGTTGGGAGCTAGACGATGCTAATGTGATGTACACAAACCCAAATCCACGGCCCCAATTGAGACAACAAAGACCACAGGGCCCTAGAGGACCATGCTTTAGGTGCCAAGGAGATCATTTCATAAAGGATTGTCCACATCCCCCGATAGTAGGACAATCACAGTACTATAACATCCAAGGCTTTTGTGCTGATTGTGGCAAAGAGCACATAATCAAAGATTGTCCTAAGAACCTTGTTAATGCTTCGAATGTGACACCGATCAACATGATAGGTATTGTAAATAACGCAGATGGATCCAACCCTACATACGTGCCTATCCAAGCTATAACCAGAGCCCAGGCGCTCTTACAGAACCAACAGCTAGATATTGAGAGAACTAAACTTTGCATGAAGATGGTAGAACTAGCACAAGCTTTGTTTGAAGCCTCTAGATATCTTCATTGGAATAACATGGCAAAACCGGAACTACACTTTCAAGGACTAATGGAGAGGCTAGAATACTTGATAGAGAGCAAAGGAAAAAAAAATCAGCATAGGAACCCTATTGTCCTAGAGACACAGGAAAGGAATGCACCATCCCTGTCTCAAGTACCCAATACAGAAAGTCAAGACAATTTGTCTTCCATACATAAATACTCACATGAATTTTTGAGAGAGATCCAAGAAGAAAAATGGAGAAAAGAACAAGGAACCCATCCTCCTATTCAAGAAATAGACGACTTGCAAGAGCAATTTCCCCAAGACATTCCCTCCATTTACGATGAGGTAGAGGAAGAACAACTGAGTGAACACACAGGATTTGAATCTAATTCTTTACAAGAATTACCTCAGTTCACAGGACCTTGGGAAGCAAAGTCTATTAGTATGAGAGCACCCACGATAATAGTGAGGAATGAAGAATCAGTAATCCCTAGAAACACGGAAGTGATCAAGAATACCAAAGTACAATGTAACCTTACTCTGGAGGAGTTATTGAAGGTAAAACTAGAATTGTGGAAACATGTAGCAAATCAATTCCCCGAGCTTGCTACTACTCCCTCACAAATAGGATCACAAAATAAGGTACCAGAAATACCCGTAGAAAAGATCGGAGATGTAAGCGAAGGAGAGGAAGGTAACACTTATCTTCCGATAACCCATCAGGGCTACACCACGAAAGCCATCTTAGATTCAGGAGCCGGAGTAGCCATAGCTACCACCGCCTTATGGAAACGTTGGGGTAAGCCAGCATTGAGACCCACCAGGATGAAGCTGCAAATGGCTTACGGACACATAGAAAAACCATTAGGCTTACTAGAAGGCATATCTCTCACCACTTGTGGCGTAGAATTTGAGCATACCTTTACCATTTGTGACTTTGCAAAAAATCATGCATATGAGATGATATTGGGACGACCATTCATGCGTCAGTTGCAAATTGTACAAGATTGGGGAACTAATTCTTTGTACTTGCAACATTTAGGAGTGACTACCAAAGTCAATCTTAAAGACTATTCACATAGAGATGTACCCACAATACAATGGAATACCATCCATAAGACACCAGTAGAGACGGAATCCGTGCACTCATTAGAATCAGATCCTTCTTGGTTGCATGAGGATACTCACTTATGGATGTGTAAAGTTGCAAAACAAGAGGAAGAAAGGTTAGAAGCCAGGACCTTAGGTGCAGAACAACATCCACGAACCCTTCAAGATCCAGCCTACGCACCTGTAGTATTCCCAGACGAAGAGTTTGAACCCCATGGTTGGGCAGAAATCCTAGCAACCATGGACGTAGCCATCAATGAAGAACAATGGACACCCCACTGTGACGAGGATGGCTATGACATTTCAGTTTTTACGATAGAGCCAATCATGGGCGATGCAATTTTAGAAGAGTGTGAACCTAACACTGATGCATTTGAGGATGCAAGCGATTTTGATTTAGAATCAATTATCATGGACCCACCCTTTGCATCAGAGGAAGAATATTTTTTCGAAGTAGACACTCACCCTCAGGGATAGGAAGAAGTTATGAATGATGTGAGAATCGCCACTGAAGTGAATAATAAGAGTGAAGGCAAGAAAAGAAAGAAGAAAGAAACCATGTCAGAAAAAGAAGAATCTTGGTTTGAAGTACCCGAGAACTTCAAGAAATATGAAATCGAAGATAGAAGAAGCATGGTACGAATGCCTAATAGAAAGGCGAATGACGGACAAGTATATGATAACCGAGAGAAAACCAAGAAAATAATAGTTGCTATCGAAGGAGAAGAAGAAAAATGTACATACATAGGGCATGATTTGACAACTGAAGAAGAAGAAGGGCTAGTTGCCCTATTGCGCGAATATAGAGATGTTTTTGCTTGGAGTTACAAAGATTTGAAAGGAGTAGATCTAGATATATGTTCTCATAGAATCCCTATGACTCCAGATGCAAAACCGACAAAACAGAAACCTTACACGTACAATGATAACTACGCTGTGAAGATTAAAGAGGAGATAGATCGCTTGATAGAAGCAGGATTCATTTACGAAATTGAGCATACCGAATGGGTATCCCCCATTGTGGTTGTGCCCAAGAAGAATGGAAAATTGCGTGTGTGTATTAACCTTAAAAAAGTTAATGCCGCAACGATTAGAGATAGCTATCCTCTTCCTATCACATAACATCTATTGGAAAGAGTTGCGGGCAAGGAAGTTTACAGCTTTCTTGATGGTTTTTCAGGCTATAATCAAGTAGCCATTGCTCCAGAAGATCAACACAAGACGGCATTTGCCACTGAATGGGGCATATTTGCATTTCGTGTGATGCCATTTGGCTTAACAAATGCACCCGCCACTTTCCAGCGACTCATGTGTCATGTTTTTAAGGAATTCTTACACAAGAGTTTGGAAGTTTATGTCGATGACTTATGTGCACATTCAAATGTAAGACAGACACATATCCCAGAGTTAAGGCAAATATTCGACAAATGTCGAGAATATCAGGTTTGTTTGAACCCAGAAAAGTGCGTTTTCATGGTTAGACAAGGCAAAATTCTAGGACACATTGTGTCAAAAAATGGAATCTCTACGGATGAAGAAAAGGTGAAGGTAATTGCAGATTTACCTAGACCAACTAATGTGAAAGAGGTACAAGCATTTATGGGCCATTGCGGATATTATAGGAGATTCATACACATGTATGCAATCATAGCCAAGCCTGTGTACTCTCTTTTAACCAACTTTGAATGGACAGATGAATGTGAAAATTCATTCAATGAACTCAAATGACGTTTGTGCTCAGCACCTATATTGACTACACAAGATTGGAGTAAGCCATTCCATGTACATGTGGATGCATCCAATTATGCCATAGGATGTGTGTTAGCACAACCCACGAATGAAGGTAACATAGATCTCCCCATAGCTTACGCTAGTAGACAATTGAACGCAGCAGAAAGAAATTACACCACGACGGAACGAGACAGTAAAGAAATTAGGGATGATCTACGCAGTAAAGAAGTTTAGGCACTACTTGTTGGCCAACAAATTCAAGTTTTTTACAGATCATCAAGCCCTATTGTACTTAGTCAACAAGCCATGTAACACTGGACGACTAATACGTTGGTTTCTATTACTCATGGAATATGATTTTGAAGTAGTAGTCAGGAAAGGAAAGACACATCTTAGAGCTGACCACCTTTCAAGATTAACCTCAGGAGAAGCTCCTCAAGGAGTAGTGGATGATCTACCAGACGCATATTTGTTTAATCTTGAGATAGCACCAGAATGGGCTAAGCCTATAGTCCCCATTCTCACATATGGACCCAAGAATCCAAGGATAAAGATCAAAGAAGGAGAGATTACCAAGTCTCAGAGATACCAAATAATGGCAGGAAGCATATATAAACAGAATAATCAAAAGATTCTTGCTTGTTGTGTAGATGAATCAGAACATGCGAATTGGTTGCAATTAGCACACATAGGTGCACTAAAGCAACATCATTCGAAACATCGAACATTACAGACTCTGCATAGACTAGGAGTATATTGGCCTACGATGGAAGAAGATGTCTACAAGTTGTGTAAGGAATGCAATGTTTGTTGTGAAAGACCACCAGTAGAGCATGCTACATTATATCACGTGTCTCTCACACCAGACTGGAGTGAACAATTAGTGACATACTTGAGGACGAGGACATTCCCTCAAGGAATGACCTTAGCACGACAACGCAGTCTAGAGCAGGAAGTTCACGACTATTCACTTATTGGCGATAATCTATACAAAAGAGGACGAGATGGATATCTACGACAATGTGTTCATGAGAGCGATTATCTGAGCATACTAGAGACTGCACACCAAGGTGTTGCAGGAGGTCATTTTGGACCCGATAGGATAATCAAAGCCATCCTCTTTGCAGGATTATGGTGGCCCACTCTTCACATGGATGCTCATACCTATGTAAAGAGATGTGATGTGTGCCAAAGAACTCAGTTTCCTACTCGCAGAGATGAAATGCCATTGAAACCCATGATGGGAGGACGTGCATTTTCTAAGTGGGGTATAGACTTTGTAGGACCCATTAACCCCCCTGCAAAAGGTACACATGCTGAATACATTATTGTTGCCACAGATTATCTTACGAAATGGGTAGAGGCAAAAGCCACGAAAAAGAATGATGCACACACAACTGCAAAATTCTTATTTGAGAATGTCTTTACAAGATATGGATTGCCTATAGAGTTAGTGAGCGATCGCGGAACTCACTTTCTAAACCAAGTCATTGAATATTTGTTACAGGATTTTATGGTGATTCACAAGAAATCCGCACCATATCATCCTCAGGCCAATGGTTAGGCTGAAAGCACTAATAAGATCCTTTGTAACGTACTGACGAAACTCGTGAATAACAAACGTTCAGATTGGGACAAACAGTTACACCACGCTGTTTGGGCATATCGAGTGGCCTACAAGACCGTACTCAATGCAACTCCCTTTCAGATGGTTTTTGGTCAGAATTCTCTGCTTCCTTTGGACTTCTTGATACCGACCCTTAAGGTTGCACAAGAACATCAGTGGACCGGCCATGAATTATCAGCGAGAATAATGGACTTGGAACGATTAGGAGAAACCAGGCTAAAGGCAGCAGCAGGAATATATGCAGCGAAGAAGCGACAGAAAGCATATTTTGATGCACATGTGAAAGATAAAGGCCTAAAAGAAGCAGATTTAGTTCTAGTATATACGCTGAAACAACACGCATGTAAGTTAGAAAAGCGAGGTTATGGACCTATGATCATTAACAGACTCTCAACAAGTGGAGCAATACAATTAGCCACTTTAGAAGGAGATATAATGCCTAATTATATTAGTGGCTGTAGAGTCAAGCTATATCAGGAACCTCTTACTGAGGATATGCTTAGACGAATCACGTTGGCAAAGAAGCGTAAGGAGGAAGAAAATAGAATACGAGCGGAAGCTCAGGCAGAAGCAATAGAACGCATTAAACGCATGAAGTTAAGAAGACAAGGACTAGGGAGAGAACATTATAACCATCTGGAAACTACACCCAGATATCCCATGGCCATGTGTCAAGTAAAGTCAACCACTCATCCTAGTATAGTGGACAGGAGACCATTCATTACAGTCAGGCTAGAGCACGACAACCCTTGCCAAGAGCTCAGGGCTCTAATTGACTCAGGTGCTGCGACTAGTGCGATTAGATGGTCCCACTATAAGGATTCAAGAATAGAAATGCGGCCAATTGAGGCATACCTCATAGGGCTAGGAGGCATGGAAACCCCTTGCATGGGCGAGGTGGACCTTCCTATCCTCATTAAGGATGTGACCATGACAGCGAAGCTACTAGTGTGCCATGATGATGACCTGATAGAACCCCTAATCCTTGGCCAAGATTGGCTATACGATCACTGAGTGGACCTAAATCTTAGAAAAGGCTCCTTATAGATTGGAACCTTAGAACAGAAGCGAGTGATACCGCTTGACTTCCCTAATGGCATTCCGATTGAGGTTTGTAACCCTAGACCCTATGAAACGCATGCGACGGAAGACCGGAAGATCTTGGGTCAGACTAGTCACGTTAGGTCTACACCAACCCACTCGGCTTGGCTATGGACAGTTGTCGATCAGAAGGACGACAGGAGATCTTCCCTGGGGCTTCCTGCAAAGTAGAAGGGGCAGCTACCCAACCGCTAGGGCAGATGAACACAATCAGCGGTCAGGTGGGTTGCATCAGCGACCAAATGAGCACAACACCCTGCGGTGCTCATCCTTCCAAACTTGCTGCGGACTGGCCTAGATTAAAAATAAATAACGAATCACTTCCTAATGGGCAGGTCATGCAAGTGTTGGATCTCCCTTCTTTTCCAAAGCAGAGTGTCCCTTGGACCTCTCAAACCCAACCACGAACGAGTCAACCACAACAGAGGAACCCAGACCGACGACACCACCAGACAAGGCAAAGAAAGCTGCAGTATCAACATCACGGAACAAGTGGCACGAGACAAATATGGGTGCCAAAAGGACAGCATCCACAGGCTATTGGCAACACTGCAGACGAGAACAGGATAAAGTTTCAATAGAAGCAGAGTCAGCATCCAAAGTCCCCTCGATCTTCTTCCCCAAGTACAAATACTCGGCAGATTTGGATCGCCAAGAAGTATCTTATCAATCGACCCACACCCACGCAGATTTGGGTACCCAAACAATGTATTATAGCCCAACCCTCTAGCCATGTAATGTATACCCCTCAGAAATCTTTCCATCCCTCAATACCACCAAACCTGATACCACTTTTTGTCCCTCAGCAGAAACATACCACCCACTCCAAGACTCTTAGGAAATGGATACCGAAACGTATCCAAACGTCTTCTTGTACCCCGTTATCTAACAATTCTCCCACCCCGCTTAAACTCCACCCTTGTACTAACTCACCTTCAACCAAACCTTGTATAAATTCATACACCCAAACCCCACATCATGCATAATAAAAGCTCATCAAGAAATGTATGCGTAATCTGAAGCATGTAGGCGTCTAGAGACCTGCATTAGTTTTGCAAAAAATCATTGCATCAATCACTTCACGACACTTGGCTACACGGGTTACACATCGGTTATGGAAAGGGATTGCAGTCTCACCTTATTGGGATCATAATTAATTTCCATGCTAATGTGTTAATCTTTTGTAGCAGATCTTTTCCATTAGCTCATCAGTCATCATGCAAACCGAAGCAGGACCATCAGAAGCTGGCCCTAGTGCACCGATGGCCACTATTGGAGAATTACTAGCAGAATCTTATCCGACGATGCAACCACCAGAGTTTCAAGGTTTTCCAAGACCCATGCCAATCGACGATCCCTCTAGAGGATATACTGAGAGGATTCATCGTAATTCTCATTGGTTTCAAGGCCTAGCAGGACCATTAGCAGACGCTGAATTCATATTTGAGGCCAATTTGGCATTTGATCTTCGCACATGGACCAAGTACCAGTTCTTTTCACGCGAATTTGAAGGACTATAGAATACACAAGATCTAACGCACGTTTGGGCACGAGCGGGATTTACAGAGTATTTTAGCGACCCTCTGCCTAAACCCGATTTTTACAGATGTTTTTACTTGGTAACCACCTTAACAGCTTCAGAGAATAAGGATCTACCCGGAACATTCATGTTACCATCCTTGGTAAATGATCCTCCATTTAGAAGGTTCTATTTGTCTAAAGATTTAATTCGTGCCGCTCTGAAAATACATGGAACACACACTCCAACGGAGAAAGAACGGCTAGTCCCAGAACAGATGAAGCGTGGTGACGTAACTAAGTGGGAGGATATTTCAGCTATAACCCCTGAGCTTTCCAAGCCATTACGGATATGCATGCAGCACTTTGCTTTCCCAGCTCAGGATCGTTTTACCATGCCCCACAAGAGAATCTGGTTTGGTTTGTACTTAGCATGTACTGGACCGCCAACGGTTGACCTAGCCAGCTGGATAATTGATCAGCTCTATTTGGCACAACATAGATGGGAGCGAAAGAAGGTAATCAATGGGTGCTGCGCCCTCACCAGGATCATATATATGTGCTTGGCGTATGACTTACCAATTGAGCGTGCCATGACCAGTGAGGAACTGAAAGCATTTAAAGGCACCACTAGGAAGGCTAGAAAGTCTAGCAAAGGCAGAGCCGGAAAGCGGATGAGAGGTACTATCCCATGCCTACAAGTCCCAGAATCACCCTCGCCACAACCATCTCCAGAGCAGTCACCAATAGCAACCACTCCCACAGTACCACCAATTCGTATACGGTTATCAAGACCAGTTACGCCGGAGGGCACCACCAGTACTGTTGCACCCCCAGCAGCCACAACCGCAGAACCTATCACCACAGTAGCTCAACTTCCCACCACTATTGGTGCGGAAGCTTTCTCTTTTCCAATACCGCATTTGGAACCAGGACAAGCAGAGCCACTGGACCAAACTTTTGATTTTGAGATGCCTGATGCATTCTCCAATGAGTTCCAGTTTTCAGAAGGACAAATGTTTTCTCAAGAATTTGAAAGGCCTAGCTACTCTACCACACCCAGGGATCAGCCACAAGGACAGATCATGTCCAGCTCTGATGACGAAAGAACAACAACCAATGACGACGAAGGAGACGACGAAGCTAGCCAGGGAACACAGGAATCCCAACAGCATGAACAGACAGATGGCCAAGGCCAACAAACAGACACACATGGTGATACAAGTACCCATGAAGATGAAACTTACGAAGCAGCGGCTTACACACTAGCTATCAAGAAGCTGTATAGAACAATGGAAAAAGTTTGGGCACGCAAAAAGCTGACAGTGGAAGAGAGTCAAACAATAATAGAACAAGAACTTGTCACAGGCGGATTCGAAGATGCATACATCAAAGGATTCAGAGAGTTAGTCAAATCAGTAGGCTCCAACGAAGCCCTCAGGTACTTGCAACGAAAGCCACTACCACAGTTTGACCCTCGCAGAGTACGACTACTTTCAAAGCCCGGCGAATACATTCGTGTACCAACAGGAGCACAGTCCTCAGAACAAGCCAGGGAGGCACGCCTCATCCCCGAAAGTTCGTTGGCTGTAGAAACCATCTTTGTAGATTCCCCACCCCGCGCTACAGCTGTACAAACCTCAGTAGTCACTGAAGTACCGACCACCCCAACCGCTCCTCTCTCACCGCCCGTCCATCCAGCCTCCCCTCTTCACCCTCCTTCCCCCAGACCAACATCTTCATTCGTCGGTGGCATAGCAGAAATCGTCTTTACGACCACGCACCCCACAATTCCCGCGCCCATTAGCCCTAGTCTACCCCCTCCCACACCCACCTTTCTATCCAACCCATTCCTTCATCAATCTTTTCCATCTTTCCCCACAACTCCAAGACCCCTTTTCCCATTCCCCCCGCCCTTAACCTTCTCCCCCGTCTCACCTCCCCGACCCATTGTAACCCCTCTTTCCCCTTTCTACCAAGCTACTCCAACTAGCCCCCTTGTAAATTACCCCTCAACCTTTGTAAATCCCGTATTTACACCAGCACGAGTACCCACGATCACACCCATATTCACGGTCACCGCACTAGATACGTCCACTGACATGGACATCTCACCACCCACTGCACCATCACTCACTTCACTCACGGCACCAACATTTTTAGGCACATCACAATTTTCAACAATCACTACATCATCCACCTTCCCACCCCCATTCCCCATTCCCATTGCATCTACACCAACTGCATCTTCATTTAGCACCCCACTAATACTATCACCCACTGTAGATAATGCATTCCGACAGATGTTCATGTGTATGACGCAAGTAAGAGATGAGTTCACATCTCTTGGTGATAATTATCAGCAGTTGTAGAGGACAACCAATGACTTACAGTCGCAGCTTAATTTATTGTCTATTGAGAATGCCTCTCTGAACACCCGCTACCAGGAATTACGCGAGGCTTATCACAAATTGGAACTAGAAAGCGAAGAAAAGACCAAGGAAGCAACTGCTGACCTGGATAACTTATTAAGAGCCCAGACAGTCCGCAATGCAACGCTAACACGAAACATGGGCTTACTACGAAGACACCTAGCAGCCACCAAGGAAGAAAACCAGCACTTACAGGATCAGAACCGAGAAAACTTAGAACCAGCGCTCGACCACCCAGACCAACCACTCAGTCCTAGCAGGTTCAAAGCCATTCCTTCAGACTCGATGAGGATGCTGCTATACGATCATGTAAGATTACTAGATGAATACGACCGCATGAAAGAGGAGTTACAGAAACTCAAAGAAGATCACAAATTACTCTAGTTACGAGAACCGGCACACCAAGACATACTAGCACCTGTGGACCCCTCTCCTGACCTCCTAGAGGAACTCAACTCATTACGGGCCCAGGTATCACACCTTGAATCAAGGATCGCAGTATATGAAGCACCACCAAGGCCAGATTCCCCACCTGAGCTACCAGCTGAGGAAGAAACTGTCACCATTCCGGTGGAGGAAACGTTTGAAGAGGCATACGAGCCACAACCCATCCCAAGCGGACGCGTCACAGCCGAAGGTCAGATGACATACGAACTTCCGACCCCCGCGTGGATGAAGACTATTGAGGAACTTGGAACAACGCACTCAGCGAGAGTAGAGGCACAATTACATGCCATGGTGATGATAGAAGAAAGAATATTACAGTCTCCATTCTTTGCTCATTTGGCCCCGCGATGATACATATCTGGGCACAAGCTACAGTATAAACCGTATTTTATGTTAATGGCTGAATACCAGTTAGCCATTGAGAAAGAGACAGGTAAGAAACCATCGCATGCGACTCAATTCGAGGAGGCCGATCTACCACTGGATGCGCAGCAAGGAAGGATCTATCAGCCAGAGTGGCAAAAAGATTTACTACAGCAGTATCCAGAGATGATGAGTACATGGGTAAAGGCACCTTTGCATTTGAAGTACAACCCGTGTTGGGGACCAGTACCACGACGCCGCTCCTGGACTGCCTTTGCTATTAAGGTACAAAACAATAAGCAGTGCCAAGACTGGTTGAATTACCCCTATTTTAAGCCACCCATTGAGTTACCAACTGTTGGCTACATGATGGCTACAATTCGCCACTGGCTCCCTAGATTAAAGCATATGGATGATATAGCGGCGCATATGACTGTCAAAATCTTTGACATGATGCAAATGATTTTTAAAGTTTTCCGACGCATCAAGGCACCCCATGTCAACACCCCGGGCTTTGAGCATGGCAATTTCGATATGAGTACAACGCCATCGCTACGGGTGTGTTATGCCTGGCACTGCAGAATAAAGTACCTACCGGCGTGCTACAAGCAGACGTTCGAAGAGATGTTCACAACCGGCTTCTGGGAATACCATTCAGAGGTATTCATAAGCAGGCCTACACATTTATTACAATTATTTGCCTGCGAACGAATGGTCGAATCGTTTTTCAAAGAATTATGTTTTCAAATACTTTCCAAAAACCTCCAACAGTGATTTTTATCACTATTGTAACATATGTAACATAGAAACCCCCATTTTGTAATCCATAGCTCCATTTTGTGCAAGCCAAGGAGTCCTCGAGCTTGAGGAGCTTAGGTAGAACAAGCGTATCAATTTTCGTTATTTTTAGACATCGTTTATCCTTCCAAATAGCATCTAGGACCTAATTTTTAACTATGCCGGTCACTAGATGTGAAACCGGTCAAAACTAGTCTAGAAACTATAAAAAGAGCTAGAGAGCTCATTTTTGAGGTTGGTTAGTGTGAGCTTGTTTGAGCTTAGAGTTCTTTTGAGCTTGTAATAGTGTTCTTGAGCAATAGAGTTAATTTCTCACCTTCCATTGTGTCTTGCTTGTCTCTTCGTAGTGTGTGTGTGCATCTTTGTGCTTCTCACCTTCACTCTCACTTCTTCTCACATTCACGATCTTCATATCACTCCTATCTCTTCCGCGGATTGACAATTAAGGAGGTGAAGCTTCTTAACGTGGTACTTACCATTGTGCTAGAGCAACAGATACCCTTCCCACGTCCTAGGGGGTAGTGGGTTGTATGGCCGAGTGCATTCTCTTATAAAGTGATCTCCTCCACATCTATAGCACGGTCCTTTTGGCATAGGCGGTCTAATGGGTGTTGGTGCTTTGGGTGCGGTGTACATTAGTGTTGCCAGTTCCGGTCCATAGACATTCTCATATCCCTCATATCCATAGTATTGCGGGTCATAAGCTTGCTCGTACTCCATCATGGTGGTGTCATAGGGATAGTTATCTCCTTGGGTCTGCTCGTATCTTGGGTTCGTTGATTCTGTACTAGTTAATGGTGATGCTGGCACTATGGCTCTCTCCAAGTTTTCCTCTGGTTGAGCATATTTAACTGATACTACATTTTGAGGAAGGGACAGTAGCTATCCTAACACTAGCTTGGGTTGTGCATATTGCCCTTGCTCATATGGCCTAGGTGCTCCTTGTGGTCGTGGATAGGGATTATATCTAGGAATCTCCCATCTTGGCTCTCGAGGTGGGTATCCATATGGCCTATACTGAGGTTGGTTTAAAGATCCTGACTGCCTATTGAAAGGACAATTTTCAATGGTATGATTGGTGTATTTTTGTTCTATATGACAATACAGGGTGGTTCCTTGATGAGGCTGCCTATTGTAAGGGTAAACTTGAGGCAAGCTCATTCCTCCTCTTACACACATGTGAGTGGGGTGGTCTCCTCCACATAGGCTGCATCTTCGTAACATAGGTATTAGACCTCTAATATGTAATCATCTTGAGGTATCAAATCCCCCCTCAAGATTCGAGTTACTATTGATTTGCCTCTGGGTGTAATTATCAACTCTTCAAGGTCCGATCTTCCTGAATTTTCTTGTCCTTCTAATCCTCCTCTCTTGTTGATTCGGTCTGGGTGTTCTGTTACTACATAGATGTGACCTAGCGTGTCCATGTACACTCCTCCCTCATACTTGACTGCCGGTTTGGGAACTATTGTAGCATCAGTGGAAGTTACCATCCTGGCTACTCATATGTTTAAATCATCCATGTAGATGGGGATCTCCTGGGAATTAGTGGACACATATTGCAAAGAGGTACGCTATTCCCCCTTTACCGTGGACATGAAGTTTCTCGTGGGGACAAAACCTTGCATGTCTTCTGAAGCCATTGGTATTTCTTCTTCTGAGTCACTTGAGGTGTCAGAATAGATAGAGCGGTGACTTGCCTGAGTTGCACTTCCTAGCGATGAAATAACACTCCTTCAACTACTTAGTACACATCCTGATCTCAAGTTCATCCACCCTCTCGGGGCTATTTTGGTTACTAACTATCGCCTAATTGGCTTCTCAAATGCCTCAAATTTTGCCCTTAAAAAGACTCAAAATGTTCTGGGTGATACCACTCTAGCGATACTGAACTAGGCGATACCACTTTTACCACGATATGATACCAAAGCTTGAGGCGATATGATACCAGGGTTTGCCACGATACAATACTTGTACTACCCTCTACATGATACGATACCAGTGCACTACATGATACGATACTAAATGGCTCATACGATACAACCACCTGAGTGAATGATACGATACTGCTGCATTGCAGGATACGATACTAGAAACTCTTGCGATATGATACCGGTGCAAGTCACGATATGATATCACTCTTGGTGCATTTTACCCAAGCCTACATGCTTGATATATTTGATATCATCCTCATTTGTAAGTCACATGAGTAGTCATGTGAACACCTCTTGTAAAAGAGTTCATTTTTATCTCTTGTAATTGAAAAAAGAAAAAGGAAAAGGATGGCTTACCTCATGCATGATGTAAAAGCAATTTCGTGGCTCTAACTACCAAAACCCACGATTGTTTTAGCTGAGGGAATATCTCCTAATTTTGGGGATCACTTTTAGGTGGAGCCATTCGAATTCGAATTCAAAACTCCCTCCAAGAATAGCTATAAAAGGAGCAAGAAGGAAGAGGCGATTAGCAAGCCTTGTACGTGACCACTTCATGTCATTTTGTAGATATTGAAGAGCTTACTCCATAGCTCTATCATTCTACTCCCATTGTGCAAAGATTCATTGCCAATGTGGTTGTAATCATATGTGAATCTATACATTTATTATCATCTACTTCTCTGTTTTGTTCTCTGCTATACTCACTCAGAGCAGTACCTTCAGAAGGTCATATCTCGAGTTTTACTGCGCCATTGTCCGTGATTTAATGTGCATTGGATAGCTCTTACTGTCTAGTTTTGGCATATCAATTTTCAAGGTCATTGGATTTATAGTTTTAAGATATCTGCAATTTATTGCTCACTGGTCTATCTCTGCAGAGCCCCGAGAATGGTGGGCATGTTCTAGAAATTGATGAAACTTGTTCTCCGTGCTCAGTCCATCATTTGAAGTGTTTTAACTTGGATTGGGAAGCTTGTTAAGTCTATTTTATATGTCCAAAAGGAATTTTTCTAATTCCTACCAGGTTGAGAGCACTGTTCATTTTTTTCAACAGGTGTATGTCCAAAAATAGCAAGTTTTGGGAGCTAGTCATTTCGCAATTAGTCTGTCTTGACTTAAACTTTTGGGATACATGTTCCAAAGTACTTGGCTGATATTTTGGTGGATTTAGGAAGCTCAAAGGGTCTACTAATCAACTCTGAAGTCTCAGTTGGCTGGTGTGAAGCTGGTTGTAGCAGCACCTACTCATCTTTGGATTGCATCCACCATCTCTCTTCACAGTGGTATTAGAGCATAGTCAAGCAACATGGGAGATGGATTTCCATCAACAATTGAAAAATTGGATCGAAACAACTACCCGGCATGGTCTCTAAGGATGGAGGCTTACCTTCAAGGGAGGAATCTATATGGATTCATATCCGGAGATGAAGCAATGCCAACCATGAGGAACAAAGGGCAACCATCACATGAAGAAGTGGAAGGACTTTCGAATTGGTGTTCGAAGGATGCACTTGCAAGGTCCTATATTCTAAACTCAATCTCTGATTTTCTTTTACCTCATGTCAAGGGATGCAAGACATCAAGAGAGACCTGGAATGCACTTGCTTCTTTCTTCTCTTCCAACACTCGAGCAAGGAAGAACCAATTGTGGATGGAGTTCACAACAATGAAGGAAAGCCCGAAGCAAAATGTGACTGATTATGTCACAAAGATGAAGGAGATTTCTGACCAACTTGGAAGCATTGGAGAGGTAATTGAAGAGGAGCAAATTATAAGACAAATCATGAATCGAATCAAAGCAGACGACAAGTGGGAGTCATTCACAACAGCCATGGATTTATACATGGATATGCATGTACCCGACCTCAACACACTCATGGGCCAACTCTTCACTCATGACGCAAAGATTAGCAAAGGTGGTGAGTCCTCAAGAGGTAATCAAACTTCTGCCTTATATTCTGATAAAGCTAAGGTCAAGGACAAGTCAAAGAATAGGAAGAATGAAGATGAAGGAAGCTCTTTCCAAGCAAACTTTGCAGGTAGAGGAAGAGCTAGAGGAAGAGGCAGAGGTGGAAAGCAAGGCAGGGGGAGATTCCAATCATCTCAACCTTGCAACATATGTGGCTTATCTAACCATACTACTGAAGAATGTTTCAGGAACCCGAGGAAATCAAGAGGAAGAGGATTCAATAGAGGTGGCTATGGATCAAATAGAGGTAGATACAATGGAGGCTACAACAACAACAATTACAACAACAACAACTATCAAAGTGGCCATAGAGGAAGAAGAGATTACAATAACTATGCAGAGGACCAAAGTCAAGAAGATTCATTATTGATTATGAATCTATCAGCAAAGAAGGGTAAGGATGATGATCACATATTTTACATTGATTCGGGATGCTCAAACCATGTAGTAGGAAATGTGGCTTTACTTTCTGATTTGGAAGATCCTCATAACAAGCATGAAGTGCAGACAGGAGATGACACAAAGCACTCAGTGGAGAAGATAGGTAATGTGAAGACATCAGATGGGAATATGAACCTCTTAAGCAAAGTCTTGTATGTCCCTACAATTACCAAAAATTTAATAAGTGTTGGACAGATTGTTGAAAAAGGATTGCAGGTTAGATTCAATCGATTTGGAGCATATGTTGAAGACCCAAGGCAAGGCTTTCAAAGGATTGCCAAAGGAGAAAAGACAAGAAGGCTTTTCACTTTTGAAGTGGAAGATACAAAGAACATAGCTTTGTTTAGCTATGGATCTCAAACTCTAACAGAGTTGGAGATATGGCACAAAAGGCTTGCTCACATTGGTGAGAGGACACTCAAACAGATTTGCAGGGACGAAAGTGTACTTGGTTTGCCTAATATCACAAGGCAACACATGATTTATAAGTGTGCAGCTTGTCAACTCGGCAAGGCTCATAGACAACCTTTCAATAAGAAAGGATATATGTATCAAAATCCTTTGGATCTAGTGCACACGGATGTGTGGGGTCCAAGTAAGGAGCCATCTATATCAGGCTCAAGATATTATGTGTCTTTCAGAGATGATTGTAGCAGGTGGACCATTCTGTTTTTCATGAAGCACAAGGATGAAGTGTTTAATTGCTTTAAGAAGTATATTGCTCTTGTTGAAAACCATACGGGTAGGACTTTGAAACGACTCAGATCAGATGGTGGAGGAGAATACTTCTCTTCTGAATTTGATGCCTTCTTGCATGAAAGAGGCATTAAAAGGGAAGTCACTACAAGGTATACACCCGAACTCAATGGTGTAGCAGAGAGGAGGAACAGAGCTATTGTCGAAGCAGCAAGGTCCATGCTCAACGAAAAGGGATTGCCAAACTACCTATGGGCAGAGGCTGTGTCGATAGCCACATATCTCATAAATAGACTTCCATCTAAGTCACTAGATGGAATCACTCCATATGAAGTGTGGAATGGAAGAAGACCTAGTCTAGAACATTGCAAAATCTTTGGATGCTTAGCCTATGCTCACATTCCTTCTCAAGTAAGAGGGAAATTGGATCCCAAGGCAGAGAAGTGTGTATTCATTGGTTATGATCAAAACCAAAAAGGATATAGATTGTACAATCCAACCAATAAAGGATTTTTTGTGAGTAGAGATGTAATTTTTGGTGAAAACAAATCATGGTTTGATGATGACACGAAAGTGAAGCTGCTGTATGACTTGGATGAAGACTTTCCATCACTTCAACCAAAGGAGCCAAAGCAGATTGAAGAAAGTGATTCGGAGATTGACCTAGAAGACTTGGAAAGACTAAAGCTATGGAAGAACAAAGGAAAAGCAAAGATGCAGGATGCTACATATGGACCCGAGAGCTCACATCAACCACTTAGAAGGTCTTCGAGGGAGAAGAAGAAACCAGAGAGGTTTGGTTATGATACTTCTTTGGTCACCAAGCACTCAATCTACATTGCAAAGGATTCAACCAATGAAGAACCTACCACATTTGAAGAAGCACAAAGCAAGAAAGCTTGGAGAGATGCAATGGAGGTTTGGTTATGATACTTCTTTGGTCACCAAGCACTCAATCTACATTGCAAAGGATTCAACCAATGAAGAACCTACCACATTTGAAGAAGCACAAAGCAGCCATCTATGAAGATAATCGGATCTCAATGGATATACAAAATCAAGAGGAATCCAGATGGAAGTATAAATAGACACAAAGCAAGGTTAGTTGCTAAAGGGTTTGCTCAAACCCATGGTATTGATTATGAGGAGACTTTCTCTCCTGTTGCAAAAATGCCTACAATTAGGGTTCTCATTAGTCTTGCTGCATCTAGAAATTGGAATCTCTATCAACTTGATGTAAAGAATGCTTTCTTGAATGGATGGATTTCTGAGGAAGTGTATATGGCACAACCTCCTGGATATGAGGATGCACATCATCCTAACTATGTATGCAAACTAAAGAAAGCTTTGTATGGATTGAAGCAAGCTCCAAGAGCTTGGAATTTCAGATTGGTGACTTATTTGCAGGACCAAGGATTCAAAGCTACCAAGGCGGATACCTCTTTGTTCATAAAGAGGAATGGATCTGAAGTGATCTATTTATGTGTGTATGTTGATGATATTATTATCACAGGCAATGATCTTGAAGGAATCAAACAGGTAAAGAGTCAAATGAAGGAGGAGTTCAAAATAAGTGACCTCCGACCACTCATTTATTTTCTTGGATTGGAGTTGATCTACACAGATTCAGGTATATACATCACACAAAGGAAGTATGTCCATGACATGCTCGTCAAGTTCAAGATGGAAAATACCAAGTGTGCAGGTACACCTATGGAGCAAAATCATAAGCTTTTCTTTTTTTTTTATTTTCTTGATTCTTTGTGTAACGTGTGCTTGTGACAAGAAGAACAATACTTTTTCAATTCAAGTCGAGTAGGTGTGTTACGACGATTTTTACGTGTAGTATATCGCAAAATACCTCCTGTGGACTTACTACCAAGTTCTTTCTGAGTACAGTTTTGACATTCCAACGCAATTGTTATTCTCACATCTTTACTTTTGGCCATAAAATCAAATCTAATCTAATTAATTTCCCTTTTTTTTTTGAATGCTTATGAAGGAGAGCCAATTGAAGACATCACAAGCTATCAAAGCTTGGTTGGAAGTTTGAACTATGCAACACTCACAAGGGTGGATATATGCTATAGTGTTAGCATATTGAGTCAGTTTATGCATAAGCCGAGAAGACCACATATGGAAGCGGCCAAGAGAGTCCTCAAGTACCTAAAGGGGACCATGAATGAAGGTTTGTTCTATTCATATACTTCAGATATTGAGCTAAAGGTCTACTCAGATGCAGATTGGGCTGGATCTAGAGATGATAGAAGAAGCACATCCGGGTATATATCATTTGCAGGTTCAAAAATCATTTCTTGGTCATCGAAGAAGCAACCAACCGTGGCATTATCTTCTACTAAAGCCGAATATAGAGGTTTGGCTAATGCAACTCAAGAAATCATGTGGTTAAAGTACACAGATCTTGGACAACACAAGCTCACTACATCTAGCAGCTAATCCGGTATACCATGCTAGAACCAAGCATATTGAAGTCAACTACCATTACGTAAGGGAGAAGCTAATGAGCAAGGATATTCAACTATCCTATGTCTCTACAGATATGCAATGTGCCGACATGTTGACTAAAGCTCTTGATGGTACAAAAATAAGTAGATTCAAGTTGATGATTGGCTTGCAGGAAATCAAGGACAATTGAAGACTTATTTGAAGGTCAAGCATGTTAGGCTTGAGGGGGAGCTCTTGGTGCATTTTACCCAAGCCTACATGCTTGATATATTTGATATCATCCTCATTTGTAAGTCACATGAGTAGTCATGTGAACACCTCTTGTAAAAGAGTTCATTTTTATCTCTTGTAATTGAAAAAAGAAAAAGGAAAAGGATGGCTTACCTCATGCATGATGTAAAAGCAATTTCATGGCTCTAACTACCAAAACCCACGACTTTTTGAGCTGAGGGAATATCTCCTAACTTTGGGGATCACTTTTAGGTGGAGCCATTCGAATTCGAATTCAAAACTCCCTCCAAGAATAGCTATAAAAGCAGCAAGAAGGAAGAGGCGATTAGCAAGCCTTGTACGTGACCACTTCATGTCATTTTGTAGAGATTGAAGAGCTTACTCCATAGCTCTATCATTCTACTCCCATTGTGCAAAGATTCATTGCCGATGTGGTTGTAATCGTTCTCTGTTTTGTTCTCTGCTATACTCACTTAGAGCAGTACCTTCAGAAGGTCATATCTCGAGTTTTATTGTGCTATTTTCCGTGATTTAATGTGGGTTGGATAGCTCTTACTGTCTAGTTTTGGCATATCCATTTTCAAGGTCATTGGATTTATAGTTTTGAAGATATCTGCAATTTACTGCTCACTGGTCTATCTCTGCAGAGCCCCGAGAATGGTGGGCATGTTCCAAAAATTGATGAAACTTGTTCTCAGTGCTCAGTCCATCATTTGAAGTGTTTTAACTTGGACTGGGAAGCTTGTTAAGTCTATTTTATATGCCCAAAAGGAATTTTTCTAATTCCTACCAGGTTGAGAGCACTGTTCATTTTTTCCAACAGGTGTATGTCCAAAAATAGCAAGTTTTGGGAGCTAGTCATTTCGCAATTAGTCTGTCTTGACTTAAACTTTTGGGATACATGTTCCAAAGTACTTGGCTGATATTTTGGTGGATTTAGGAAGCTCAAAGGGTCTACTAATCAACTCTGAAGTCTCAGTTGGCTGGTGTGAAGCTGGTTGTAGCAGCACCTACTCATCTTTGGATTGCATCCACCATCTCTCTTCACAATCACAACCCTGCACGATACGATACTGGACTGTTGGGCGATACAATACTAGATTTCCTCATGATACGATACTAGGAGGTTCAACAATACGATACTAGGTATGCGATACGATACCAATATTGTGCGCAATACGATACCGCTCGATCCACGATACGATACCATGACTGGGACGATACGATACCAAGTGGACCGCGATACGATACCAAGTGGATAACAATACGATACCACTGGCAGATCACGATCGCGATACCAAGTTGAAGATATGATACCAAAAATGGTATCGCGATACCTCAAGTGGTATGGGATGATACAATACTTGGCAAGTATCGCGATACTAGGGAATTTGGGTATCGCGATACCAAAACTCGACCGGCTGTGATACTTCAGCCAAAATCGCTCAAATCATAAAAATTTTTGCACCCCTAAGCTTATATCTCACTCCTCTTCACTCTTGACCCCCAAAGAACCTCTCAAATCTCTCTGTTCCACCCCGCGATACCGAAAACGAGTTTAATTACCTGCATATGTGTTTTTAAAGTAATTTTGATGTTGCAATCTTCTGAAGCTTACCTTTTAGGATGTCTTGCTTAAGAGCTGAGCTCACAAGGTAGCTTTTTGGGCTTGTATAGCGCGATACTACTCAGGCGATACCGATTGCTGTCTACACATGATACCAATTCTAGAGCAAGTGTCAAATGAACTAAATTTTTTGGTTTTTATAGTTTGTGATGCCTAGAGCCTATTCTACATTAATGTGGCAATTTTTTTGGGACTTTTCTTGGTGATTTCAACTTACTCCTACTCCACTTCCGTGCTGAAGTGTCTGACTACTTGCCACTGAACAAATTCACTCCTACACGTACGATTCCTTCACTCCAGAGCTTTAAACATCACAACGGCACCTTGGTTGAGTTTGTTCCCTGGCAACTGTGCCAAAAATGTGTGTACCTAAGTCACGAGGTCTAAGGGACTTGTGTCAAAGAGACGAAATCTCATTTGCCCCACAGGTGCGTATAGTGGTGGATTGACACACGCTTAATTATCAATCCGACGAACCACATGAACCAAGTGTATGAGGATGTGTGCACACGTGATAGAAAGTGAAGTGGTTTAGGTATAATGCATGAGAAAGGACTAACCTACCTCTCCAACTCACTCAATCCCTGGAAATGTCTGTCGCGATACCACTTATAGTAGTAATTACAAATTTGAATGTTTCTCCCAGCTCTGAACTCCAAATATGGCAATACCCGGTTGATTTTGAAGCTCTCGAGGAGACGCATCTATTGGTGGTATTTTCACTTCAATTGGACAACTACTCTTCAAGTTATGTCCATACAGTGAATGGTGGGAAACACTTTCACTCACTCCACAACTCGTAGTTGCTCACACACATACAGTAATTCAAAAGTGATGGGAAGGGATAGACAACAGTCCTACACACACATTCCAAGCATTACACACACACACAAAAGATCATAGAGAAGATGAAAATCAACAGGGAAGAAGCAAATTCGAAATTTCAGCTCTCCTTCTTCAAAATGGAAAAAAGTCTTTTTACAAAGAGTCACAAAGTGACTTATATACATGTGCCCTAAAAATGGTCCTTTCACACAAGTGACGGGCACTTTATTGGCCAATCTCTAATTTCCTACTATTTTACAAGAAATAAATTACAATGAGTTGGGCTTATGCATCTAGAGGACTCCTCTAGTTCATTTACATACCTTTGAGGGAATTTCCTAGGATTTTGAAGAAGAATTTTATTCCCATTAATTTGAAAATTTTGGGGCTCCTCTTTTGTGCCTCTTTTCTCTACAACACTTGGTAAAAACGTTTTAGATAATAACCTGTAAGTTCATGAAAAAAACAGATATTAATAAAAGTAAATAAATCAATATACATATATATATATATATGTATGTATGTATATGCATATAATTTTATATATGTGTATGCTTATGTGTATGTGTATGTGGATGTGTATATGCATGTGCATGTGTATACGTATGCGTATCTGTATATGTATGTATGTGTGTATATGTGTTTTATATGTGTATATGTATGTATATATAGGTATGTGTATGTGCATGCATATATGCATGTGTATGTGTGCATATATGTGTATGTATGTATGTATGTATGTATGTATGTATGTATGTATGTATGTATGTATGTATGTGTATGTATGTATGAATGTGTATGTATATATATGTATGTATGCATGTGTAGCTATGTATATTTGATTTCGTTTTTCTTTTGTTTATGGTGGTTTGCGGACTTTCATATCTGGACTAGTGAATCATTTGGTTGTCTATAACACTTATATATTTGTTTACAAGGATGAAGTATCAGTTAACTATGGAGGTATTAGGTCGTTTGGAAAGTACGACAAGCGAATTTCTCTCAACGATTTTGGAAGATGGATGAATAGTTTGAAAGTATGGGCGGACATAAAGTGTTCATTCAATGCAATTTCTTGTTCTTACCGTAGCTAAGGTAATAACAAAAACTTGCACTAATTGGACACTTTGTGTCTGCCCATCCTTTAAATTTATTCTTCCATCCTTCAAAATCTTCGAGGTAAATTTACTTCTATTTTTCAAACAACTTAATATCTCCATATCTTACTCATACTTAATATTTGTATGCAAAGTTCATAAAAGAGTTAGCATAGCAGGTATCAGGTTGACTAGAAAAGGAGAAGCAGATGTGTGAGGAAGATTCTAAAGGTTGGGCGGACAATTCCAAAGGCTAGATGGACAAACGATCATTGAGAATAAGTAAGCTCACACTTCGTCATGTCAAACGACTTCCCTCATATACATGCTTTAGACATTCCTCTCAAAGATATTTCTCAGTTTTTGAAATATCAATGCTCTCACTATCATTTTGATACCAATTCTCAATAAAATCTACCATATTGCCATCATCTTCATCATTGTCCCACAAATCTTGTAGTTTATCTTCTTTTGAATATAGGTATTTCAACCTTGCATATTCCATAGGATCACTTTTGTTTAGCCTCCTCATAGAAACTTCTAATAAATGAGGTCTTACTGACAATTGTGAATGGTGTGGAGAAATATCATCAACATCATATGTTGGAATCTACACACATGTATAAAAATCATTAATGTTCCATAAAGGAAGAAAAATTAGACTTTAAACATAAAATTAAGTATATAAGTTATTAAATATGCATAGCAAATTTATATTATCTCTCTAGCTAAAAGGTGCTCTTGGAGGTCTGTGCCATCCATAATTCATTAATAACTCATCAGGAGCATGTAATGTAGTAATAGCATTGACAACTATGTATCTTGATACATCTCTACTCATGTATTGTGCTTCATGACTATTTTCACGCTCCTCAAATGTGCAATTAGTCCTTGACCTATTATGTAACCCTCAACTACTATTTATTAAACATGCTCTATTTCCATGCATGTAAGGTCTTCCATCAATATATAATCTTTCATTTTTTGCATGTGAAATCCTTCTTCTAGTAAGGGATGCTACATTTAGAATATTCCATAAGTACTCATGCTTTGAACATTACGTGCAAATCGATGCCAATCTTGTCATGAGGAAGGAGATAAGGAAGAGAGCTCACACACATGCTCACTCTTAAGGAGAATCACACACACAGGTTGAGGCAAGGAAGAATGATCTTCTTCTTCTTTTTCTTCTATTACATAAAAAGAAATGTACAAGAAATGACCTAAAAACAAGAATACAACTACTGCAATATATAAAGTCTAGTACATAAGGAAAAACCTAATGTTTGCAAATGAGTGAGCTGGCAAGGAACAAATGTGCCATCATTGTCAGTAGATAAATCTAATAAAGCTCAATGAAGTGTCCCGGACATATACCGGCGTGACCACTATACATGTGAGAGAAATGAAAAAGTGATACTTGTTATCCTGGATCATCACATGTTGAGCTTGATATCTCAACACTCCCCCCTCAAGCTCAACACCATGTCCTCTACTCCAAGCATCTTCCGAAACTTCTTTAGCTTCTTTGCTCCAAGTTCTTTTGTGAAAACATCAGCAACATGCTCATCTGTTCGCACATAAACAAGATCAATATCACGTGCTAATACCTTCTCTCTAATGAAATGATAATGTACCTCGATATGCTTTGTTTTAGCATGAAAATAGTGTTCCGTGCTAACTGTATGCTGCTAAGATTATCAAAATAGATGGTGATAGTCTTTTGCACTTCCACACCTAAATCAACAAGTAGCATCTCTAACCATGATGCCTCACATGTTGCCATTGCAGCACCTCTATACTCGACCTCTATACTCGGCCTCTATACTTGACAAGGCTATAGTGGGTTGCTTCTTGCTGCTCCATGTAATAGCTGCAACTCCAAGCGAGAATAGAAAGCCACTAGTAGATCTTCTATCAGGAGTACTACTAGCCCAATTTGCATTCGTGTATCCATAAACCTGCAAATCTACAGCAACTTCATAAAATAATGCATAATCCAAAGTAGCACTCTGTTAGAGGGCCGCCGAACAAGGACAAATGAGCTCGGACAGGTAGCTTAAATGAAAAAAGAATCTTTCAGGAAACGCGCAGGTAACTACAGAAGTGCGCACTCTTGTAAAGAAAAATCCTCTATTTAAGGCAATGAGAAAAAGAGCAGCAGCAGCCCCGTTTTGTGGGAATTGCAGTGTGTTGTTTGATTGAGTCTCGTTTGAGAGTCTCGTAAACGCATTGTGTGAGCGTGTATGTCGTTGAAAAGATAGGTTCTGCTTTGTTCTGTTCCGTCTGAACTCCAGCTAGTCGATTATCCTCACCTTAGTACAGAGTTGTGAATCAGTTGTATTGTGTTACGAGTCTATTCGGTGATGATTGAATGTGTCTCTGAGCGTGATCAAGTGCGGTATGTTATTTGGCAGTTCTTCGGCGAAGTAGGTAGCGTGAAAAGTAATCCCGAACTAATTGTCTGTTAGCGTTTCTGTAAGCGACCGAATTCGATAGCCTATATTTACTGTTGATTCCGACTACGGGAAGACTAGTAGTTGTAATGGTCTCAATGTGAGTAGGACATCATTAGTTTATGGTTAGCCGTTTATTAATAGGAGAGTGATTGTTCGAGTCCTCGTAACTTTAAGGTATAATGTCTGGTTGGTACACCTATCTGCTCTGACGAAGTACGGATTAGGTGACATTGTTACCGAAGTATATTTTACTCATAAATTAAGTAACCGGATTGCTATCCTCAGTCTTGAAGTTCTAATTCTAGTACACTGAACAGTCTTCCGTTGTTTAGGGTTGGACACTGAGCTAAGAACGGGATAACATTAGGATTGTGTGTTAATTTGGGAAAATAGTACAGGGCCTCTGTCTAACAGACCCCTACCACTCCCAAGGACCCACGTGGCTAAGAGAACATTTGCGGTTAGGAAGATTCGGAACCGGCTGAACTTGAAGTGCTTGAGTCTGAAAGTAGAAGTAACGATAAAACATTTAACATTTGGCGCCGTCTATGGGAAAGTGGCATCAGGTTGCCAGTTATCTGTGAAAAGGGCAGTAGCGTGCCGGCTGTTTTTCAGAATCAAACACTACGTTTATCGTTCGATTGACTGACGGTAGCAATAGAGCCAGATTGTTGCCAACTGCTCAGATAGTGCTACTAAGCAATGATACATGCCGGTTACTCGGTCTGGCGAAACGAATCCTAGGAACCATACGACTGGAACGCGAAAAGTACTAAAGACAACCCTAGGAGAAGAAGGTATAACGCGGCCTGACCCAGTGGTCAAGCAAGTTAAGGACGTTAGAATTAATTCCGGTCATATTCCGGTGGAACGATCAACGCCCTTGGTACATTCTTGTGTCACTTCGACCCAGCCTAACAAAAATACAGTAATTCCAGAATCTACCAAGACGCCGCTGGAAACCAGTTTAACAATCTTGAATAAAGATTCAGAGTTATCCACGATTAGAAATACTCTAGGAAAAGAAATCGGTAAAAGCGGAAAAACACTACAGTCTGGTATACAGTCAGTTCATTCCGGTGATATTCCGGTGATAGAAACACCAACTGGCGGCCAAGGATTAGCATTTTTTGCGGAATCCTCAGCCCGACCCGCGTGCTTGGAAGAAAGATTTTGGATATTGGACATCCAGAAGGAAGGAGAGCTATTCGAAGTAGAGGTCCGAAGTATCCTACGCAAAAACAGCACACCGGAAGGCACGCCATCCGGCGATCCAGGTTCTGGTAGTTCAACCAATCAACCTCAAGATACAGAAGAAGGACCGGATACACTCACGATGAACGGACAACAACAGCAACAACAGTTATGTCAACCAAGGCCGCCTCCAATAGGAGTAACATACACGAAATTTGGTGGATTCCTAGGAGATGATCCGGATGCTCACGTACACACTTTCGAGATCAGTTATGCAGTCCTCAACCATCCACCGGATCAGGCATACAAGGCCATTGTTTTTCAATCTACACTGGTCAATGAAGCGGCTAGATGGCTTACGGAATACGACATTAATCATTTCGGTACCTATGATGCAGTACGAGATGCTTTTTTGCAACGATTCAGGCTAAAGAAGAATCCAGCCGAAATCTTTGATTATTTACAGAACAACCGACAGAAGGCGAATCAGACTGTCCAAGAATATGCTACACTTTTTAGAACACACTTGCGACAGATACCACAGGCCCACGCTAACTTACCGGATGACGTCATCACTCAGTGGTTTATCAATGGTTTAAACCCGCAATTGAAGCAGATCATGATCATAAGATGTGTCGGAGCAATGACGTTGGATGCAGTCATCGCCATGGCTCTGCAACTGGAATCCAAAGTCGGTGGATTTACAGAAGATCTAGAGTGGTTAAAAACGAACAAAACTATGACTGAAGATATAACCAGACAAGTGTACTGTATCACATGCAAAAATTCAGGTCATACTAGTGCCAACTGTGCGCTAAATCAAACGTTCTGCGCTATCTGCAACATTGCCGGACACACCACCGGAAATTGTGTCTACAATGCCAGATTACAGGGAACAGCAACAGTCAATGCTGTTATTCAAGAACATGGACAGGCAGCGAATCACTATGTACCTCCGCAACTGAGAAACAATCAACCGCAAGGATATCGAAACTACCGAGGACAGAGGAACAATAACTATAATGCAAACCGCTGGCAGAACGAACCACCACCGGAAAATCCCAATTTACCACCGCCACGCTGTCATTTTTGTGGTGAATTCGGACACATTAGAAGATATTGCAAGGACGCAGCTGAGTATGATCAAAGGAAGAAGGAGCGGCAAAACCCTATGGCCAACATGGTACAAATTACACCAGTAGAAACGCAAACTGCTACAGTCCAGACCCGATCAGGTAAACAACTGCAGTCAGCAGCAGAAGTATTTGATCCAGGAATACGAGAACAACATAGGATGTATAACAAAGCTAGCCACTGGACCGCAACAGAACCACCAGTGTTCCCAGAACCCATTCCGGTGACTCAGACCTCGTCGACAAAGGAAGGAACACAACAAAAGGAAGTAGCAGCGGAACCACCATCAGCAGTAGACATAACAGCAGATACTTCGGCATCAACAGAGATCTCAAGTTCAAAAGAGCAGGATAACCAATCTCAGCAGGCCTGGGAAATTTTATCCAAGGCATCTATCACTCTGCCTCTCGGCCAACTACTGGCATTAGTACCGGGGGTTCGACAACAGTTCCAGCAACAGTTCAGTCCGATGCCTTCCTCTATTCCGGCGACAGCAGCAGTTCAACCAGAACCTGATTCTACGGTTGATCATTCAGTTCCCTTGATTACAGTATGGTCTAAGAATCATAAAATTACACAGGTATTGATTGATGGAGGCTCCGGTGTTAACATTGCAACTACAGCCTTATGCAATAGGTTAGGATGGACCGAAATCGAACCAGTTCAATTTTTTGTCAGAATGGCAGACCAATCTAGAGTCCATCTTGTAGGACTTGTGCGAAATGTACCCATTACTTTACAAGGTACGACCTTCAAAATGAATTTTGTTATACTAGATCTGCCGGAATCCACTTTGGATTACAACCTTCTTTTTGGTCGACCTTGGCTGAAGCACGCAAAGGTAATACAGGACTGGTCTGCACAAGAGCTTACGTTCAAAGATGCCAACCGTAGATATGTAGTAAAATTAGATGCTATACAACCTTGCGAACTTCACGCCAGACCATATTTTGCTGAACCAGTCCACATGTTAGATGGATTATCAGATGATGAAGAATAGGAATTTCTGAAGAATAATGCTGACTTAATGACCTTAGGGACTGTTGATCTACAGTCCGTAATAGATAACTGGAGTACTTCAGTATGTACAGTTGCACCAATCACCCAAAAAACTAAGCAGGAAGATATTGTGCCAACACATGACAATGAAATACATTCACTATTCCGGTCGACAGACGATACAGAGAAACCGCAACAGTTTTATGTCCCCGAAGACCAGTTGACCTCGTACAATTTAGGAGACGAAGAGCAGCCACGACCTGTAAAGATAAGGCAAAACTTACCGGAATTATTTAAGGCTGATTTGATTCGACTACTTCGCGAATTCTCAGACGTCTTTGCCTGGGATTACAAAGATATGAAAGGATTAGATCCGCGCATATATCAGCACAGTCATGCTGAAGCCTGAAGCTAAACCGAATAGGCAGTCCAGCTATCGGATGAATCCCAATTATGCATCACAGGTAAAAGCCGAACTTGATAGATTATTAAAGGTTGGATTCATCATACCAGTAGAACATGCGGAATGGATTTCACCAATTGTGATCGTGCCAAAGAAAAATAAGCAACTACGAATCTGTGTAGACTACCGGAAATTAAACGCAGCAACAGTACCGGATCCTTTCCCGATCCCCTTTCTGGATACCATGCTTGATAGGGTAGCAGGCCACGAAATGTATTCATTCTTAGACGGATACAACGGTTACAATCAAGTTAGAATGGCTGAAGCAGATATCCCAAAAACTGCCTTCATTACCAATTGGGGTGTCTTTGCTTGTACGGTAATGTGGTTTGGATTGAGAAATGCACCAAGCACCTTTCAGCGATGTATGCAGGAGATTTTCTCTCCTTATCTCAATTCGTTTATGCAAGTATATCTCGATGACTTCTCAATTTTTGGAAAGATGATGGCACATTTGCTTCATCTACGATGCTGTTTCCAAAAGTGTCGAGATTACAGACTCTGCCTTAACCCAAGCAAATCTGTGTTTGCCGTTTCATGTGGCAAACTACTTGGTCATATTGTATCTGCCCAAGGTATCCGAGTAGACCCAGATAAGATTTCGGCAATTTTAGAAGCCCCAGTACCCGCCACTCCGAAAGAAGTAATGCGTTTTATGGGTCAAGTACGGTGGCACGGTAGACATTTACGGTGGCTTGCTCATCTGGCTGTACCTCTGAATAGACTAATCACCAAAACTCCATGACAGTTCGAATGGACTCAAGAATGCCAAACTACATTTGATCAACTCAAGTATCTATTGACGCAGGCCCCAATCCTACAACCACCGGACTGGGACAATCCGTTCCATGTTTTTGTCGACGCTTCAGATGTTGCGATCGGCAGTATTCTGATGCAGCAAACACATAAGTGGTTTCGCCCTGTCTATTACGCCAGCAGAAGGCTTGCACCGGCAGAAAAGAACTATTCTACCACTGAAAGAGAATGTCTAGGATTAATCTACTCCATCAAAAATTTCAGACATTATCTATTAGGCCGGAAATTTACCTTTCATGTGGATCATACTGCCCTTGTCTATCTAGTAAGACAACAACATTTAGGCGGACGATTAGCCCGATGGGTGCTACTCTTGCAGGAATTTGATTATGAAGTCATTCACCGTCCCGGAAATGCACATGCCTTAGCAGATTTCTTATCTCGCCTAGATTCTGGTGAAGCTCCGATAGGCATAGATGACACGACTCCAGCAATTTATAGTTCTGAGCCACTGACCGATGAGACTGCCGAATTACAAGCAACACCTACATATTATGATCAGATTTTAACTTTTCTCACCGAAGGATGCTTTCCATCTGAGACTGCCAAGGCAGTTCGAAGGAAAATGGCAGTCTTTAGCCGCCGATTCCGGCTAGTTGCAGGAGAATTATATTATGTAGATCACACCGGAATCTTACTTCGATGTGTTCCCCTGCACGAAATTAACTCGGTCATCGCGATGGCTCATTCAACCCCTACTGGTGGTCATTTTGCCACAGATCTAACTCACCGGAAAATTCTGCAAGGAGGTCTCTGGTGGCCTACCATGTACCGAGATGTGGCCCAATTCGTCAAAAACTGCGATAACTGTCAAAGGTCTGGACAACCACTGCAACGACACTTCTTTCCCTTACAGCCTATTATGCCACTCGAACCTTTTCAGAAATGGGGATTAGATTTTATCGGTCCAATCACACCTCCAGCAGTCTTCAGTAACAATAGATACATACTAACCTGCACAGACTATGCAACGAGATGGGCAGAAGCTTGGGCTTTACGGTCTGCTACAGCAGTTGCAGTAGCAAAATGTCTGTTAAATGATGTCTTCCCACGATTTGGCTTACCACTCGAATTGGTGACAGATCAAGGTACTCACTTCGTAAATCAATTAATGAAGGTACTCACCCAATCATTCCAGGTGACACATAAACTCAGCTCTCCATATTACCCTCGCGCCAATGGTTTGGCCAAAAGTACAAACAAATCACTATTGAATATACTCCGAAAACTGATCACGGAAGCACCGGAAAGATGGGATCAACTGCTACCTGCAGTATTATGGGCATACCGAACTACATATAAGGTAACAACAGGTTTGACACCTTTCAAACTAGCTTATGGTTTAGAAGCAATAGCACCCATGGAAATAGTTATCCCAAGTCTGCGTGTAGCAATCACTCAGAAAAT
Organism: Ceratopteris richardii; assembly: GCA_020310875.1. NCBI lineage: Eukaryota > Viridiplantae > Streptophyta > Polypodiopsida > Polypodiales > Pteridaceae > Ceratopteris > Ceratopteris richardii. The sequence goes on along the minus strand of MU260236.1, from coordinate 177,512 downwards.
GCTACCGGAAGAGTCGCTGACAGCACAAATGGACGCACTCAGGGAACTTGATGAGCACCGATGGCTCAGCTTTTTAACCATGCGTGAAGTTCAACTAAGGCAAGCCAAGACACACGATCGATATTTGAAGACCCCAATCTTTTCGGTAGATCAGCTTGTACTCTTCTATAACGCAAAATCCGATAGAGCAGCAGGAAAGTTCAAAATACGCTGGTTCGGCCCTTTTAAGATCTTAGAACAAGTCGGTCCGGCAACTTTTCCGTTGACTATGTTGATTGGAAATCCACTCCCAAAGGTAATTAATGGGTCGAAGTTACGGCCATATCATCACACCACTAGCCCGCATTAAGTTTTCGACGATGGACCGCGTTTTATTTAATCTTTTCTTTTCCTTCTTTTCTGCTTTTTATAAATAGCCGTGTTTTGTACGATCTTGATATAACCAGCCGCCCTCTTAACAGTCACTCGAGTATGCACACCTGCATGCAAACCAGTATTATTCCCGCACCGCACAATGATATCCCACCCCCTTTTTTCTCCCCACCGTATTGTTTCTATTTAAACTCTATCGACGCCGCCGAAATAAGCTATTGTGTTGTATGCTAGTATTCTGAGCCCTCGTGCATTCTGCATCCGTGCTCATCATCTACCTCAGTAACCGCCATGGAAGCGATAGCCAACTATGCTGCCTTCCGCGATGGTATCCCTACCGAGGTAGGTGAATACATGCGTTGCAGAGGATTGGCTAACTTCGCTGAGTTGCCTTGGCACTCGGTGGAAGCCCATCCTTTCTTCACACAGATCATCACCGCCATTGCTGAGTCCCCCGCCACCAAACGCCAATGGGTTTTCCTCTCACTCCCTTCGCGAACAGTCATCACCTTCCAAGCCTTCGCTGAAGCCTATCGCCTCAACCCGCAAGGCTGTGAAAATGGCCCGAGTATTCCCATCGCCCGCATGAATGAACTATTCCCCCGCTCCTCGTCCAACGAATACGCCATTCTCTGCCGCCCCGAACCCGAACGATCTGCTCTGCAATTCTTAGTCGCCATACTTAACCTGCAGAAACGCACTTACGGCATCTCACGACCATTTTATTCCGCGTTAGAATTAGCTGTCCAGGAACCCGTCAACTTTGCATCATACTTTTTCCTCAGAATCCATAAAGAATGTGTAGCTATCGTGAAGCAACTACAAAAGGGTACCACCCCGCGCTCTCGCCTTCCCCACATCATCTCATTCCTTTTCCCAGCCATCCTTGCCGCACAACCACCACCCCAAGGTCCCATACTTAGGCACGAAGAATCAGTTCAACCTCTCGACGAAGAAGAAGAAGAAGATGAGGAGATCAACCAACTTTTCCGCAATAAGAGAATTCGGATCAGCTCCTCAGAAAGCGAAGCACAAGGATCCGCCGGAAAGAATCAAGACACCCGAAACGTCGACCAAGAAGAGACCTTCCACGACACAGCCACTTCCATACACAACGAATCATCGACCAACCACCACGACCAGCAGAAGCACACAAAAACAGAACCAGTCTCAACCGAAGAAGCATCAGCACGACGAGAAGATGAACAGCAAGTGATCGACAGCGCACTCAACACCTTACTAAAGGCCGTAGAATCCACCATTGCCCACATTACAGGTGAACACCAACCAATCCATCAGGTAACCCAACCTACATCCCCTGGCCCTCAATCCCCACCAGTCAACCCTTTCCCGCCGCCAATTTCCGAATCTTCTTCATCCTCCCCCAATTATTCACCCCCGACATCCCCCCAAATCCATACCCAAACCTCTACACCACCACAACACCCACTCCTCCTTTCCTCTGTTCCGATCTTTTCCGAACTGGCCAACATGGGCCAACTGCTCATCACCCTCTCACAACAACTTCCGGTACAAATGAGTGAAGTCGCAAATACCATTCGGCACGACCTGCAGCACAAAGTCGACCTCCTAGAAGCCGACATCACCCCACTCCAAGAAGAAGTCGACGCCGTAAGAGCGGAGAATCATCAATTACAGACATAACTAGCCGATCTCCAAGCCCAGTTTTCGGAACAACAGGCCTTGATACAGTAGAGAGATGCAGCATTGGAGCAGCTTTCCGCCAAAGACCAGCTATTACACGAAGCACACGAAGAAATCCGGGAACTAAAAGCCGCCCTCCAAGAAAAAGAAGATATCAGCTCATCCCTCGAAGAATTGGTCGAAGAAACGAAGGCCCAGTTGCAGGAAACCATCCAAAAGAGTCAAGACCAACAGCGAGAAGCAGCGCAAGTCCAAGACGAGCTACGTAGAGCCCAAGAATGTTTGGACGACGTAAATAGAATGCTGAGACACCAATTAACCAGGGAAGCAAAACACCAAAAAGATCTGGCAGATGCTCGAAGAGAACGAGATGCATATTCCAGAACGATTGAATTTCAGAACCAGCAATTCGAGCGACTCGATAACCAACTGCGAAATCAGAAGGATCGAGTCACAAAGATGCAGCAGAAGGTCACCGAAATGAAGACATCCCGGGACACTGCATTATCCAATGATTTTTATTTAGAGGAGGCCTTTTTGCAGACCCAGGCCGAAATCTTGCTTACTGAAGCAATCGCGCTTAGTTCCGTCAGAATAGATGCGCAGGTTTTAGAACCCGACACTCTAAAGCAATTATTAGAAACCCTTAAGAAAAAAATAGCTCGTACATTTAGATTAGCCAGGAATATGTACCTTGAAGGCCTCATAGAAGAATAGTAAAATTCGACCGTGCGAATTCATAATGTAACGATGGATTCGAAATGAGTATGATAACAAGGTTTTGTTTCATGATATTTTTTGCACATGTAAAGACTTGTTCAGTATAGCATCGATCTACGGAATAACACGCAGCATAATGATTCTTACTCATGCTACAATTTTGATAAGAGGAAGGAAGAGTCATGTCCGAATGAAATACAATCATTCCACAAATGGCAGTTCAAGCCCTGGTGCTTATAAAATGCGTATGCCTAGCATAACATTCTTCACTACAGTATTCTTCGAGCTTCGGCGCTAGTTAACATACTTCCAACATATTATTCTCGGCGACCCTTACAATCATGTCTGAATCCGACATACTAAGATGGCAACTCAAGAAGCGCGCAAATACACAGAACCATGTTGTGACGACAACAAATACTACCTTACAGGATAATGCAGATGACTCAGTAACTTCTGCAACAGTAAAGGTTCATCATAAATTTTCCACAGAATTAAAAATAGAGCTCGACATCCATTCTAGAAGGAATGAGAACTGGCTACGGAGGATAGGACTCCTCCAGTTTGCTCAATTACCATGGGAGTAGTGGATCGATAATGAAGATGCAGAGAATCAGTTACACAGCATGCGACAAACCAAAGGCCTCATTTTAAACCAGGTACAATTTTCGCCACAATTAGTCTCAGCCATATTTAAACTGCCGCTGTATGATGATGCCCGTTTTCCTAAATGTTCGAATGAAGATCTGAGAAAAGAATTTGGAAACTACGAAGGCCCCAGAAGATATTACATGTTGAAAAATGCCACATATCAGCGTCGTGAACAATTCAAGTGGTATTTAGAGAAGCTCTGTTTCCTAGTTAAATTCGATTTAATGTCTAGAGAAAATTTTTCACCATTAGTACATGCCGAAGGAGGTGGTAGGGTTAGCTGGACACACTGGCTATATAACCACCTCTATACACAAATAATTATCGGGGATAAGCGAAGATCCCAAACCAATAGCAGACTAGCAGCCTATTTAGCTGTTATATTCGATTTTGTGCAATCAGTGACGGATCAGAAGCTAAACTGGTCCCCACATATTGATTCCTGTGATCATGATATGATAGACACAGGACACCCACACAGTGCAGAGCAACAGGACGCAGACCAAGTCTCCACATCGTCTGCAAATTTATTCCACACAGGTAATACCACACAAAACCAGACAGTAGGAACGCCGTTTCGACTGTCAATTAAACGAAGGATGACAGACCACTTGCCCACTGTTAGTCCACGGCAATTACCGGACGATCTCCAACCAGATTTTGTGACAGGGATGCAAAACAAATTACAGGAAGTTTCTCAATATTTGTGTCAACAAGAACAAGCGCTTCAGCAGAAAAACGAATTATTATTCGCTACTATGACTAAGTCCAATTCATTACTAGAAAGAATGACACAGATGCAAAAGGAATTGGACAACAAAGAAGCTTTACTACAGGAGTTACAGAGTAACAACCGGCAACTAATGGCGGAATTGATCAACGCAAAAAAGTGTTTTCAAGAATTTCACCAGTGGCAGCAAAATATACAAAAACAGATTCAAGACGAAATGACGAGTTTTTCTACCATGAATGCTAACCTGCAAGCAGAAAATGAAATTTTGCATTCAAGAATACAGGTTTTGCAGGAATTCGAAAGGCAGATATTAAAAGATGAAGGCGTAGAACTGAATGCCACATTAATGACAAATGTGGACATAGATTTATTAAAACAGCAATTAGATAGTCGTGTTCAAAGTATTTGGACACTTTTTCGTAGGAGATGGCTTGCTATACTTGTTCCTCCACTTGAACAAGTACGGTCAGAAATGATTCGGGAGCCGAACTCTGGAATAGGCATACAGACAACGCAAAAGAATGTCGAAGTCAATAATGCACCTGTGGGTTCGAGTCCACCGTGCGTGCCAGTGTTAGAGGGCCGCCGAACAAGGACAAATGAGCTCGGACAGGTGCCTTAAATGTAAAAGTGTTGGACGGCCGAAAAACAAGGACAAAAGTACGAGGACAGGTAGCTTAAATGAAAAAAGAATCTTTCAGGAAACGCGCAGGTAACTGCAGAAGTGCGCACTCTTGTAAAGAAAAATCCTCTATTTAAGGCAATGAGAAAAAGAGCAGCAGCAGCCCCATTTTGTGGGAATTGCAGTGTGTTGTTTGATTGAGTCTCGTTTGAGAGTGTCGTAAACGCATTGTGTGAGCGTGTATGTCGTTGAAAAGATAGGTTCTGCTTTGTTCTGTTCCGTCTGAACTCCAGCTAGTCGATTATCCTCACCTTAGTACACAGTTGCGAATCAGTTGTATTGTGTTACGAGTCTATTCGGTGATGATTGAATGTGTCTCTGAGCGTGATCAAGTGCGGTATGTTATTTGGCAGTTCTTCGGCGAAGTAGGTAGCGTGAAAAGTAATCCCGAACTAATTGTCTATTAGCGTTTCTGTAAGCGACCGAATTCGATACTGTAGCCTATATTTACTGTTGATTCCGACTATGGGAAGACTAGTAGTTGTAATGGTCTGAATGTGAGTAGGACATCATTAGTTTATGGTTAGCCGTTTATTAATAGGAGAGTGATTGTTCGAGTCCTCGTAACTTTAAGGTATAATGTCTGGTTGGTACACCTATCTGCTCTGACGAAGTACGGATTAGGTGACATTGTTACCGAAGTATATTTTACTCATAAATTAAGTAACCGGATTGCTACCCTCAGTCTTGAAGTTCAGTACACTGAACAGTCTTCCGTTGTTCAGGGTTGGACACTGAGCTAAGAACGGGATAACATTAGGATTGTGTGTTAATTTGGGAAAATAGTACAGGGCCTCTGTCTAACAGACCCCTACCACTCCCAAGGACCCACGTGGCTAAGAGAACATTTGCGGTTAGGAAGATTCGGAACCGGCTGAACTTGAAGTGCTTGAGTCTGAAAGTAGAAGTAACGATAAAACATTTAACAACTCACATAACGTAGAGTGTGCCTCAAAGCATCCAAATGTGGCTTCCTCGGAGCTTGCATAAACTGACTTTCAAGTCCAACAGTGTAGCTAAGATCAGGCCTCCTAATTGTGAGATATATCAAGCTTCCCACAATTTTAGTAGCATTTTCCAATGCTTCACCTGACGTAGTATCTAGCTTCGAATTCTGATCTAATGGCATAGAAATTGCCTTACAATCAGCCATACCATAATTTTGCAACATATTCAAGGCATATTGCATTCGGGACATCCATATACCTGTTTCTATATGAATAAACTCAATGCTTAAGAAATAGCATAGCACACCAAGATCTTTCATGTCAAATTCCTACATAAGAAGTTGCTTTACCTCTTTGATGCTTTCTTCATTGTCAGCACCTACAATCAAATCATCAACATAAATAGCCACAATCGTGATGCAATCATCAACCTTCCTTGCATATAGTGAATGATCTGCATCACACATAGAAAACCCAATGCTGGTTGAGTAATCAGCCATCCTTGCATGCCATGCACGAGGAGCTTGCTTCAACCCATACAAAGCCTTTTGCAACCTGCAAACATATTTTGGATGCTTTGAATCTTGATATCCTTTTGGTTGGTCCATAAAAACTTCTTCTTGTAACTCACCATGTAGGAAAGCATTCTTCACATCCATCTGATGCAAAGTCCATCCTTTTGTTGTAGCTAATGCAACAAGTGTTCTAACAGTAAACATTTTAGCTACAAGGCTAAATGTTTCCTCATAATCAATGCCGTATGTCTCTGCATATTCCTTAGCTACCAATCGTGCTTTATACCTGCTTATGCTAGCATTAGCATTATGCTTTACCTTGTAAACCCATTTGCAGCCTATGGGTTTCTTTCCTTGTGGCAATGAAACCAGCTTCCATGTATCATTCCCATAAAGTGGAGCCATCTCCACATTCATAGCTTTTTCCCAATCTGCATTTCCAATTGCATCTTCAAAACAAAAAGGTTCAGCATCTTATATTACCTTGGTCATGTAGGCACAATGACAAGCCATATAACTTCCATACGTCTATCATTGCAGTGAATTCTACATCCTCCAAGATCTTCTTGATTCTGGGTCACTTCTCCTTGTATCATCTGCATGTGCCCTTCTTACTCCTGGAGTCTTCACAAAGGGCAATCCAAGTTCCTTATCAAGACTCTTTTCTGAACTGCTTGAATCTCCATCAACATCTTCAAAACCTGCACATGTTTTACTACTAGTCGAAAGCTTTTCTTTACCTTTCTTGGATGTATTTGATGAATTTTCTGGACTAAAATTTCCACGCAATCTTCCATTCCATGGATTTGAGTTGGAACTATTGCTTTTTGATGCATCTGGTCCACTCAAAGCTTGAGATTTTGCACTTGATTTTTCAGCATTTTCTTTGTCATTTGGTTTAAGATTCATTCCTTCTTTGGCATCTTCATAGAATCTTGACATGTCATCAAATACCACATTTCTGCTCACCTTCACCTGTCGTGTGAGTGGGTTATAACATTTATATCCCTTTTGCTGAAGAAAGTATCCAATGAAGACACATTTTTCTGCTTTTGGATCAAGCTTCATCCTCACCTCATCTGGAACATGTACATATGCAATATGGCCAAAAACTTTCAGATTGGATAAGTTTGGCTTTTTACTTGTGAACATTTCTTCAGGTGTGACTTGATGTACAACAGTAGTTGGAATTCTGTTCAATATGTATACACCCGTATGCACCGCTTCTGCCCAAAAACAATGAGGCATATTCTTCTCAACCATCAAGGCTCTTGCTATTTCTGCAATATGTTTGTTTTTGCATTCAGCAATACCATTCTGTTGTGGTGTGTAGCTACATGAAAACTGATGTTGAATTCCATGACTTCTAGGAAAGTTTCTGAACTCATTTGACATGTATTCACCTTCTCCATTAGACCTTAATGTTTGAATATACTTCCGTGTCTGCTTTTCCAACATAGCTTTAAAATTCTAGAAGTGAGTGAACACCTCACTCTTCTCTTTCATGAAATATACCCACACTTTTTGTGTATGGTCATCAATGAAAGTAACATAAAACCTACAAACACCCATAGATGTGGTCTTTGCAAGACCCCAAACATTTGTATGTACTATCTCTAGCACATTCTCACTAACATGCTTGTCATGCAGAAATGATGATCTTCATTGTTTACCAAATTGACATGTTGCACATACCTTTTGCATCTCTACAACCTTGAAAACTGGTAGTCCATGAACGATCTCCTTTGATTGCATCAATTTCAGCCTTTGCAGATTTGCATGTCCGATTCTTTTGTGCCATATCTCTATATGAGCAATAACTCCTGTACCTTTTGCAAACATGGATGCATTCATTTTGAGATTTTTCACATTAAAGGTGAACATCCTACCTACTTTGTTTCCTTTGGTAATTAATCGTCCACCTTGTTTGTACTCTTCTACATATAACCCATCAGCATTGAACCTGACTTGTAATCCCTGGTCAACCATTTTTCCAATAGAAACCAGATTCTTTGTTATGTTTGGAACATACAACACATCAGAAAGATGTTTTAACTTCCCATCCTCCATAGACAATGCTATGTTTCCTATATGCTCGATAGGATGCGATGTATCATCACCTATTTCAACATAGCAAGGAACTTGCAGTTTTTGCAAACTACTAAACCATTCTGCATGACTGGTCATGTGATTTGAAGCACCTAAATCAACATACCAGACATTGTCATTCGATTTTGAAACACTAGCAGACACCATATTCATCATGTGATGTTGAACCATGAACAGCTTCTCACAATCATCTACACTTGTGGTGCATAGTTATTCTACTTCCTTCTGTTATTTTGTTTCTTCAACATGCAATCACGTTCAAAATGTCCAATTTTACCACAATTCTAGCATCCTTTATTGTCATTACTTGAGTCATTTCTTTAAAAATTTCTACGGCCCCTTTCACTCCCCCTGCCTTGAAATTGTCCTCTTCCTCCTGCATGGTTATGTTGTTGATCTTGGTCTTGGTTACTGTTTCCTCTTCCACTTCCAAGACCTCTACCTCTGCCTCTTCCTGTGCGATAGTAGAGTACTTGCTCAGAACTGGGCTTTCCTTGGGAGTTTGAATCCTCACCAAGATTCTTTTCTTCAATAATCAGCATGGATACCAAATCAACAAAATTTGGAATATTTTCTCTGGTCTGTATAGACGTTTTGAACTGCTTATATGCAGCTCCTAAACCAAGAAGGCACACTTCCACCTTATCATCATCATCTACATTCACTCCAATAGATGCAAGTGACTCACATATGCTTTTGATTTTCAGAGTGTAGTCACTTATCGACATGCTCTTCTTTTCCAATGTATGTAGCTCGTTCTTGAGTTGCAATTTCCGTGCCTTTGTATTAGTCTCATACAAAGTGACCAAACTGTTCCAAGCCTCTTTTGGAGTCTTGACATCCTGTATGTGCCCAATCATGCTAGCCTGTATGCTAAGAGATAGCCAATACATTACCTTTCGTGCTCCTTGATTCCATTCCTCATTTGGTCCACAGTCTGATTCCTCTCTGGTAACCCGGGAGCATTTTTGTTCACTCCTTCGATGTACTTCCAATAGACTTTTCCCATCAAGAGATTCATCATTCTGAATCTCTAAGCATAGAGTTGTTCTTATCTAGCTTATCGCTCATAAGCTGACTCATTCCATCTGCGTTTGGCATCTCTGCAACAATTCTCAACACTGCAAAACACTACAAGCAGCACTTCTGCTTGAACACTATCACACTATGACGTGATAGTTTGATCTTAGAAAAACAAACTTTTGTGTATCAACAGTACATGGAATCACTTGAAATTCTGGATCAGAAATATATGAGTGTCAATGAACACGATGCAAGTTATAGTTTGTGAAACCGACCTAGTTTTTCTGTGGGCCCTATCGTGCGGGCTCAAAACGGAGGTCGAGATGGTTCCGAAACTTTGATCTGACAAAAACAAGTGACCCTAAAGGGCTAACTCTAAAAAATATTTTGAGTTCTTCTACCTTCATGTGATTTTCATAGCAAATAGAGATCGTTTGTGAATCCCGTTTTCTCCATGCCTTGCCGCATACTCTTCACCGTCACCTTCTCCACGAGCTCTCTATAACCACGCTGGCTCTGATACCATGTCACGAGGAGGGAGATAAGGAAGAGAGCTCACACGCACACTCTCACTCTGAAGGAGAAGCACACACACAGATTGAGGCAAGGAAGAATGATCTTCTTCTTCTTCTTCTATTACATAAAAAGGAATGTACAAGAAATGACCTAAAACAAGTATAAAACTACTACAATATATAAAGTCTAGTACATAAGGAAAAACCTAATGTACGCAAATAAGTGAGTAGGCAAGGAACAAATGTGCCATCACTCTCAGTAGATAAATCTAATAAAGCTCAATGAAGTGTCCCTGACAAATACCGATGTGACCACTATACATGTCAGAGAAATGAAAAAGTGACACGTGTCATCCTGGATCATCACAGGTTGAGCTTCATATCTCAACAAATCTCCCCATACATATATAGGACCACAAAATGACATAAGAGTGACTTCAGAGTACAAAGGCACATACAAATCCTCTACAATAAAGAGACCACAACCAACATTAGTAATAGTGGATGGAGCAATCATATAGCGATTACCCCAAAAGTTAAAAACCTCTCCATCTAAAGGAAGTGGTCCTCTATTCCATCCTCCATATCTTCTTCTATCATATGTTTGTACTAGAGAACGATCATGACCTGGCAATGGATAATCTCCAGCCATTTTAGTCTCTAAACCAGGAGGTAGAGGATTTCTAGAAACCTTTGCTTGTAATTGATGAATAGCAAGTCCATGACGTGTACGAGCTATACTAACATTATGAGTATGCAAATTATTATCATCATCATCATAGTCATCGAGCAAGTGTTCCTGTATATCAACAGTAATTTGATTTTTTATATGGTTTTTAAATAAAATATTGACATTAATTTATAGAAAAAATACATACCCAAGCATTATCAAGTTGACTAGGTGTTGGTGCATGCTCAAAAGTACCATACTCTGCCTCATGTTCAATACATTCCAATCGTGGTCTTCGATACATGCCATAGCAAGAGTTACACCAACATATAATATTCTCTTGATAGTAAAATTCATCATAATTTCTATCGGAGGACACATGTGAAGTCTTTGCATGGGTAGGAGGTGGTGGAGTGCCCTCTCATTGATGAGAATCTGATTATAACAAGAAACAGAAAAATATATCAGTTATGTATCTATCAAATATATTTAAAATTAAAAGTTTGATATATGTACAGTATATAGTCCTTGCACGATTAGGAGGTGGTGGAGTTCCATCTGATTGATCAGAATCTACAAATGATGGTATTTGATATTAATAATCTGATTATTTACATACATAAATATTCACATATACATATTTACACATACACACATATTCACATATACACATTTACACATACACACATATTCACATATACACAAATACACATTATTGTGGGATAAATGCATGTATTTTGTATGAATGAGTGTATGTGCATGCATGCATATGTGTGTATGTATATATGTGGATATGTATATGTGTGTTTATGTTATATGTATGCATATGTGTATATGTATGCATATATGTATGTGTATATGTTTGCATGTATATATGTATGTGGGTATGTGTATGTGTATGTGTGTATATATGTGTATGTATTCTGATTCTTTTTTTCTGTTTGAGATTAAAATAACGAGGTATTGTATGGTGAAAAAAATAAGAGGTGACCTAACATACCACCTGAGACATGGAAGTTTTTTCGTAGACAGCTACGTCTTCAGTTATTTCCTCATTAGAAGGTATACAAATTAATAGTTTATATTTATAATTCTTATATATTTTATTATTTTTTTACATTTAATTTATGTATTTCTTTTTTCTTTAAATAAACAGGCTGCTACAAAGAAGAGAGTTGAGTCGGGCTAGACATCGCACCTAGGCCAAATGGGCCATCATGGTTTTGCAGCTACATTTTCAAGTATATGTGTTATTGTAAGTATATTTTTTATTTTAGTTAAAATGCAAGAAACTAATCTCTTCTATTTGTTTCAATGCAGTGAAAAGATTATGGTCAATATCCTATGAAATATGAGATCAAATATGCTACACATTTTAGATATCGGCATTTGAGCGACTATATGCAAGATCATCTGGATGCATTTGTGAGTATTATTAAATTTTATATAATTATTTTATTTTTATGGATGTTTTAACTGTTTTACTTATTTATGTTTGTTATATGTGATACATGAGTATTATGGAGAGGCAGATATGGATGAAAAAAACACAGGAGGGATGATCTTGATCATCATAGGATGCTCATCATAGGGTGCTCACACAAATACATCAGATCATGTGGATGATCATGATGATGAGGATGAGGATGATCATGATGATGATGACGATCAGGATTCTTGATTATGACATTGGATATGTATTTACATTGATATATATATAAATATATATATATATATATATATATATATATATATATATATATATATATATATATATATATATATATATATATATATATATATATGTATATATATATATATACATTGATATATATATATCTATATATATATATATATATATATATATATATATATATATATATATATATATATATATATATATATATATATATATATTGTTCATTTCTGTTATGTTTTGAATTGTGTGTATGGTATTAAGTAATGATATGTTTTGTTCTATTGATTTTTATTATTGTTTATATTAAGCATGTGTTTTATTACTTTAATTATAAAATTCATTCATATTTATGTGTGCTTGTGTGTATATAAAATGTTTATATCCACATGTAGGTATATATCAATATGTGTAAGTGTGTCTATATGCATGTATATGTATGTATCTATGTATATATGTGCATGTATGTATGCGCATATGTATATGTGTATATGCATGTATTTGCATGTGCATGTGTAAGTGTATATGTATATGTATGTGTATGTGTATGTGCATGTGCATGTGTATGTGTGTATATGTATGTATGTATGTGCATGTATATATGTGTAATATGTGTGTGTACGTATGTGCATGTATATGTGTGTAATATGTGTGTGTATATGAATGTATGTACATATGTATATGTGTATATGCATGTATTTGAATGCATGTGTACATGTATATGTGTATGTATGTGTATGTGCATGTGCATGTGTATGTGCATGTGCATGTGTATGTGCATGTGCATGTGTATGTGTGTATATGTATGTATGTCATGTGCATGTGTAAGTGTATATGTGTATGTACATGTGCATGTGTATGTGTGTGTATATGTATGTGCATGTATATGTGTAAGTGTATGTGTATATGTGCATGTATATGTGTATATGTGTATATATATGTATGTACATGTGTGTATGTGCATATGTGTGTGTACATATGTAATATATCTTTCATAGGAATATACATAAGCTATGGTTTAAAAGCATGCCAACTATCGAAGTAATATGATGAACATTAGTGACTCATAATATGCTTTGTCTATGATCCCTTTCTACATATCTTCGGTAATGTTTCTCTGAGTTAACATTGTGGACTTCCTTTCTTCCAGGGCTTTATATTAGCGATAGACTAAGACAATATATTATCTTGTAGTGATGATGGCTTAATCATAGAAAAGGAGTGTGTGCATTTGTGAGCATCCTTATGTGTACATCCAGCTAGCTATGTGAGTGAGTGCATGTGAACCCAATGTGTGTATAGAAGTTTGAACGCATGACTTCATATGAAAGCATTTGTGTTTACACATAAATAGAAAGTAAGAGAATAGTATAAATAGAAAACAATCTTTTTGGCTAAATTTATGGAAAAGAACAGAACTCAACGCGAAGCTAAAAATAACTCAAAACTCCAAAGCGTAAGAATAGTAAAAGTAAGGCATTACGAAGAGTTTGCATATGTTAACACTTGGTTTTGTGCGTCGCTACATGCCCAATCTTCATGCGGTGTGTGATACAACTTCAGCTTTGTTGTCTCATAATTATGGCGTTGCTTCAAGTGAAGTGCAAATTAGCAATGCTGGGTGAACAGGTCACCAGACCAGTGATTTTGCAAACACATAGCGGAGCTTTCAGCATGGGACAACCGATAGCTAAGAATGATAGAGAGAAGATTAGCAGCGCCCTCCGATAACGTTCTTTTGAGGATGGACTTCTGATGCACAACGGGCGACTCATCATGTTTCTCACATCTTTGAAGCTTCTCATCAACAGTATCTGTCTACTCTAGGATTCTCTGACAAACCGGAATGTTTTGGCTTCTTCCATCATCTGATGACCATGGAAAGTACACGCAACTTGGTGTAAGAGAATGAAAGTCGGTTCATGAGGTTACATATTCGAACACTAGCCTCGGGTTGTTTCATACAAGCGAAGTACTTTATGAAGTGAATATTAGAGTAGGTGAATCATATGTACGCTAAAGAAATCATGGATGAGAACTAGATGACGAAGCCTCTACCTCCATATCTCTGACCAAAGAAGTAAAGACTTGCTGACCAAAGAGAGGAGTAGACGGCTTCTTGGACGAAGACAGACAGCAAGGAAGATTTATCTACAATTGGATGGCGATGAGACAAATGGAGCGATGGTAAGGCAACCTGGGTAGCAGCAGTCATTGCAGCTGGCGCTTTCCTTGTAGCAGCTTAATACTCAATTGCTGAATATGCATCTTCATCAGACCTTCTTCTGAGGAGAAATAGTGGCAGGTCTTCTCGTACCAATCTGACGGTACCTCAACCTTCTTCATTTGCTACCAATAGAAGAGCATCCGATTGGTTGCACCTTACTGCAGTAAAAGCAGTTGTTCAATCTCATCAATCTCAACACTGGCTTGAAACGTTTGGGGGTTTTATTCAAAGGACATTCAGATTGTCAAGAACCATGATCGAGGTGATGAATGCAACATAGAAGATACATGCGTGATGATGAAGATTAAGACGATGTGCACAAGACTCACGAGAAGCATCTTTGATTGAACCCTTCTTGTCATCAATGAAAATGGGAATGCGAACCATAAGATGGAGATTGTGATTGAGAGTGAGAGTGAGAGTGTGATTGAGAGTGAGAGTGTGATTGAGAATGAGAGTGTGATTGAGTATGAGAATGAGAATGAGATTGCACATATTATTGTATAATCACATGATTATGATTGTGATTCAGATTGAGATTGTGAGTGTGAGTGTGAATGCGATTGTGATAAGCTCGGGGGTGGTCGGGAGGTCGAGGCTTCATCAAGAAGCTGTTTTCCAAAGCTAAATTGTATTTGAGAGTTATTGTCCAAAAACTATTGATGTATTTAGAATCTGACATATGAAGATTCACAAGATAAGATTTCTCAATCCATCTATATATTTCTGATTTAAATACTTTACTTGATTTGTTCTTTTGTTAATGAAACTAATTCATGCAAATGTTTTTTTTTTGTATGTCTGAGTATTCATCTCCATTGGTTTGATGAGGAACGCTACAAATGGTATCAGAGCGGAATTGATCCTCGGCAACCATGGAAGGAATTCAAAGAGTAAGAAGAATTGATTCTCGGGTTATGAGTCTAGCACAGATGAGCACATAAAGTAGTCACATGAGTCTAGCAGAGATGAGCACACAAGTTGCGTGTTATGGGGATTCCAGTGTTGAGCATGGTGCGATCGTTATAGAATATGTAGTGGTTCACAAAGGGCTCTGTGTCCGTGGAAGTGACAGTTCGAGAGGGTTTGGGCACATCATCAGACAACAAAGTTGTATGCAATTTTGATGGTGTCAAACTTATCCTATTCAGAGCAACTAGCTATGGTTTATTCAGGGGATGTATGAACAGAGTTATAGAGGAGACGAAGGAGACACTACGCTCCTATATTTTCCCGATTCTGCATTTGGTTTCTATGGGTAGGTTGAAAGATCTACCGACATTAATCTCACACAAGATAAACATGATTGAAGATGTTTTCTGCAGAGGGGCAGAAAATAAGCAGTCGTCGGTCACCCTTAGCCCTCACAATTGACAAGCTTTGAGCTCCATAATTAGTAATCTTGGTTATTCCATCTCGAGGTCATGCAGAAGCTATTGAAACCATTAATGGTGTCGATGATCAAATGCTTACCAGAAAGACCATCAATAAGGAAGCATATAAAGAAAGTCAAAGGCTCAAGAAGAATCAGAAGAATGAGAAGGCATGGAGACCAAAGTCTTCGTTTTCTGGATCTAAAGTTGTTAGAAAAGAACAAAATATATGGAAAGGCAAGCACAATTCTGGGCTTTTGGACAAGTGTGATACGGAAAGATTTGATGGTTCAAATGTATCATCATGGCCGCAAAATCAAGGAGCAAAGTCTTCTCTGACTTCAAACATCAGATCAAAAGCAGAGTCTCCTTTCCTTTTGATTGAGTCAAATAATCGGCAAGATGAGAAGATGGAGTACCTGAATAACTAGTCTGAAGAGTGTGAAAATGAAAGTAGTATATTAGGAGATACTCATTCTAGTCATTTATATCATGATCCTATCATTGCAAATCAAAGTTGTACTATGGAGTCTATAAACCATGGGAAAGCTAAGAGAGAGAGAGTGGAAAGCCAAGGCTCGTGCAAAGCTTGAGGAGTTAGAAAGACGAGCTTCTGCAAATGCCAGAAGTGTACAAAATGAACATTCTACAATGGACTCCATGCATGATGCTTCAAAAAACAGAGTTAACTCATCTAGATATCATTCCGAAGTTTATTTCCCTATGGAAGCATCTGTTCAGAATTCCGAATCTTCATCTGCTTGTCATATTCTAGACAATGATGAAATCAAAGAGGAGCTCTTTCTGTCGTAAAAACTTACGAACAACAAGGATATACTTCATTTGAGCAATCGAAGGATGGTGCGAAATAGCAAACAAGATGAAAGTGGAATGATTAGAAATACCATTCAAGACAAGTCAATTGCACACATGGATTCATTGACAGGGTGATGTGACGGATGAGTTGGAGATGCAGCAAAGATCCAATGAGATAATCTACAATAATACTGGGCAAACAGCTTTAGCTTCTCAGAATTAGAGAATGAATATTTTGGATGGAGGAGTTAAGTATAGAGGGCCCAAATTATGGCATGCAGTATCTCAACTTGGTATGGTTGAAGGTGAAAGCAGAGCTGAATGCAAAGAGAGTTTTTCAGAGAGCCATGCTGATGGATTGAAAGAGCAAGAGCTGGTCATGCCAAGGTTTTATCAAAGGAAGTTGATCGTTTCCATGTGTCCTGGGGAGAGCAGAGTTCATTTGAGCCCCATTTCTCTCCTTTTAGGAGTAACTCAAGTGGTTTTGAAAGCTTTGATGTTCATAATTCTTTTGAACAGAGTTCAGCTGCCTCATTTCAATCAAAGAAGTCATACAAGACAAGGAAGACCAGAAAGCAGGCAAGTCATGGCAAGTAACATCTCCACGTTTTTTTAATACTGTTTGGCTATGAAGAATCATCGTGGCCTTGACTCCTCTCTTTCTGACCGTGCACAAACAAAGAGACTCTCAAATTTCCCGATCTTGCTAATAGAGATGCGCACACTAATAAAAGAGCTACAATGCTTTATTTGACTGGACATTAAATTTAGATAACTAGCAGCAAGCTTTTGTCTATTCGACATTGTTACTTTTGCCGAAGCTTTCCAGATGGTGGGACTCATTCAAATACTAGAGCCATCCTTCAGTTCTAAACTTTTTATCCGAACCTAGTGGTATCACTAGGTTTGACGCAGAAGGTGTGTGAGCAAGAGGGGCTTATTGAGAAGCTTCATGGAGAATTACACAAAGAATGAGGTGGAAAACAATCAGAAGGCACAACAAATTTGTTGATGGAACTGAATGATAAAGATAAGTGTTCTAACTCTACTTTACATTGCATGGTGACTAGTTCTTTCCCAAGTGCTTTTGTAGTTAAGATTTCGGGTATGATTTCTATGCATGAAATGAGATTTCTAATTGATTACGATAGTACATGTTCTTTCAACTCTGAGGACAGAGTTCTTCAAAGAGGGGAAGAATGTAATATATCTGTCATAGGAATATACATAAGCTATGGTTTAAAAGCATGCCAACTATTGAAGTAATCTGATGAACATTAGTAACTCATAATATGCTTTGTCTATGATCCCTTTCTACATATCTTCGGTAATGTTTCTCTGAGTTAACATTGTGGACTTCCTTTCTTCCAGGGCTTTATATTAGCGATAGACTAAGACAATATATTATCTTGTAGTGATGATGGCTTAATCATAGAAAAGGAGTGTGTGCATTTGTGAGCATCCTTATGTGTACATCGAGCTATGTGAGTGAGTGCATGTGAACCCAATGTGTGTATAGAAGTTTGAACGCATGACTTCATATGAAAGCATTTGTGTTTACACATAAATAGAAAGTAAGAGAATAGTATAAATAGAAAACGATCTTTTTGGCTAAATTTATGGAAAAGAACAGAACTCAACGTGAAGCTTAAAATAACTCAAAACTCCAAAGCGTAAGAATAGTAAAAGTAAGGCATTACGAAGAGTTCGCATATGTTAACACTTGGTTTTGTGCGTCGCTAGATGCCCAATCTTCATGCGGTGTGTGATACAACTTCAGCTTCGCTGTCTCATAATTATGGCGTTGCTTCAAGTGAAGTGCGAATTAGCAATGCTGGGTGAACAGGTCACCAGACCACTGATTTTGCAAACACATAGCGGAGCTTTCAGCATGGGACAACCGATAGCTAAGAATGATAGAGAGAAGATTAGCAGTGCCCTCCGATAATGTTCTTTTGAGGATGGACTTCTGATGTACAACGGGCAACTGATCATGTTTCTCATATCTTTGAAGCTTCTCATCAACAGTATCTGTCTACTCTAGGATTCTCTGACAAACGGGAATGTTTTGGCTTCTTCCATCATCTGATGACCATGGCAAGTACACGCAACTTGGTGTAAGAGAATGAAAGTTGGTTCATGAGGTCACATATTCGAACACTAGCCTCGGGTTGTTTCATACAAGCGAAGTACTTTATGAAGTGAATATCAGAGCAGGCGAATCATATGTACGCTAAAGAAATCATGGTTTTCCAAAGCTAAATTGTATTGAGAAGGAAGAAGTTATTGTCCAAAAACTATTGATGTATTTAGAATCTGACATATGAAGATTCACAAGATAAGATTTCTCAATCCATCTATATATTTCTGATTTAAATACTTTATTTGATTTGTTCTTTTGTTAATGAAACTAATTCATGCAAATGTTTTTTTTTGTATGTCTGAGTATTCATCTCCATTGGTTTGATGAGGAACGCTACAACATATGTGCATATATATGTGTATATATATGTGTGTGTATATATACATATGTGCATATGTATGTGTATGTGTATAAACATATACAAGTGCATGTATATGCATGTGTATATGTATGAAACATGCATGTGCATGTGGATGCATTTCCATTTGCATCCATGTGCATGCATGTGAATTTGCATGCATGTGAATTTGCATGCATGTGGATGTGCATATACATGTAATAAGTTTATGTTAATGTGTATATGTGTATGTATATATGCAATAATGAATGCATGCAAGTCTTTTTATGTGGTTGTAGAAATGTTTGTGCATATGCATGTGTATGTGTGTGTTTGTGTAAGTATATGTGCACATGTATGTGTGTGTATATATGTGTGTGTATGTGCATGTGTATATGTGTATATGTGTGAACGTGCATCTTCATCATGTATAAGTGTATATGTCCATATCAATAAGTGTGAGTATGATAACTAATGAAAATAACACAATTCAAATGATATACAAAGAATGGAAATTGTACTTGCAATAGTTAGCCATATTTTTTTCTTGGTTAGCTTCTTGAATAACCTGCAATAAAGAGAGAAAGAGAGAGATAGAGAGAGAGAGAGAGAGAGATAATTCAAAGAGAGAAAGAGATAGAAAGAGAGAAACAGAGACAGAGAGAGACAATAAGATAGAGATTAAACAAAACAACAATTTTGCAAGCGATTGTTTCAGCTCATAAGTGCAGTGCAATTGCGAACGTTGGAGAGCTCTTAGATCATATGCATGAAGATGTAAATCAAAGAGCCTCCAATGTTTTAACTTTTTTCGTCAAAAACCGATTGTGTAAACGATGCTAAGGCATGGTAAAGGCCTGTGCAATTAGCATCACATAAGCCACATTAATTATTGTCGCTTATGTGATGCAAATTAGCGTAGCTTATGCGACACTTTTTTAAAATGTCGCTTTAGTGACGCTCCATGTGAGCATTGTGGAGGTGATCGTAATCAGAGTGGATCGGGTCCGATCGTAGCACACACAGAGTGTATGAAGCTAGTGAGTGTTGGAAGGTTTATGTAATAAAAAATGTGAAGGTGAAGATGAAGTTGGGTATGGGGAGGAGAGATGTCATGATTTAATTACGAAAGGGGAACATATGGATGTATGCATGATGCGAACAAAAAGAAACCCACATACATGAATCAACTTTTGAAAGGAAGAATGGTCCACGAATGGAGCTTCTTATACACTTTAGAAAATCAATTCCTAAGCATGGGTTCTTGTGGATGTATGCATGATGAAAACAAAAAGAAAACCACACACATGAATCAAATTTTGAAAGAAAGAATGATCCACCAATGGAGCTTCTTATACACTTTCGAAAATCATTTCATAAGTATGGGTTTTTTTGTGGGTGGTATGAATGATGTGGGTCATGATGTAAAAAATGAATAGAAAACTATTCTCTCAACATTAATGGATCATCCTCATTGGTTCAACGCAATACTGCGGAGACTTCTCACACATAGAAAGAGATAGAAGGTGACATGTAAAAACATATAAGAGGCAAATAGATAAGAGATATGAGACATGAATTAGAAGATCTTGTTATGATAAAAATATACATGAATTTTGTGAAATGTGAAGCTGCATTTTCTACTGGTCAAAGGTGGTCCTCACGAACCTCTCACCATGACAGTTCAACCGAATGTCACATGTAAGAAGATAGGTTCCACTTCATTGACCCTATGTCTTTCTAGGATCGTAATGTGTTTCTAAAGAAGTCTAAGACACATAAAACCAACTCTAACTCACTTACACACTCCATTGAGGGTGAGAAAAGAAAGAGAAATGGGGTTTATGAGCCTATCCTAGAGAGGAAGTCTAAAAATTGAATCTAGGAACTATGCTCTTACTAGCCCACCTTGGATCTTCACATGCTCAACTGAGGGTGATCGTCTCAAGGAAACCATGTGCTAGCAAGGGCCCTATGGATGCCTAACAATGATGCTCTAGGATTTTGGAGGGGGATTTATATAGTTTTTTTGAATGAATTTGGGCCCTTGGATCTAGAGAAATCAACTCTCAACCTTAAGATCAGCTTCTTTTGATTACAACCATTGGACTTATCAAATGGATGGCTAGGATTGGTTCTTTATATGATATCTAAGGCAAAGGGGAGGAAAATAGGTGCCTTCATTCTCCACCATTGGATCTAGGGCTGATCTAGATCATCGGATCAGTGCTAACATCAATTTGGATAAGATAAGCCATTATTTTTGGAGAAACTTTGCATTATTGATCTTTGATCATAAAAAAAGGCTTATCCGATGAAAAAACTTGTGGATCCTCCTTGCTTTATGCTTTAGTGCATCTCCACCCTTGAATATGAGCTCATCTTGACTGTACAACATGGTTCAATCATTGTTTGCCATGTGGCAGCCCTTCAAGCCTTCAATTTTCTTATTCTAGGAAACTGCGATGACCTTGAAAAATGGATTTTGTGCTCTTTGACCCTTCAAATATCCTTGAATGAAGATAAAAATTTGTAGGGCTATGTTTTGAAAGGCCTCCTTTAGGAATATACAGAAAAATCTCCCATCTGAATCTCCCTTGTACATGTTTGACTAATTTGGAAGCTTGCAAGGTGGCATTTGTTGGAGTTAGACGTCTGCTGAAGCACGCAAACAGCACAAGGAAGAAGAAGAAGCTTGGAGCACAAACACACAATACTGAATGTATTACTAGAGAATGTACAAAGCTAAGTAGCCCATTAGGGCAATAGGCGTATATTATATACAAGCCGGGGGAAAAAGACCTCCTAAAGAGGGAAAAAAGTGCCCCAGCGGTCCTAGTGTGTTCACACACATCACTACCTAAATATATCAACAAATCCCCCCTGGGAGTGATGCGGTGAACAAGGAGCTGGCACTCATGTATAAGGAAGTGCCAAGCTATGTGGAAATCACTCCACAAAAGGAAGAAAGCCCAAAGCTTTGCGGAAAGCTTCAAACTTCTCCCTAGGTAGAGCCTTCGTGAAAAGGTCTGCTATGTTCTCCTGCGTGGGCACATATGCCAAGCTGATCTCCCCAGCAGAGAACCTCTCCCTGACATAGTGATAATGCACCTCAATGTGCTTAGTGCAAGCATGGAACACACGGTTCCTTGCAACTGCCAATGCACTCTGACTGTCAGTGAAGATGGTGGTGGTAGAAGACTGACCAACACCCAAATCAGCCATAAGGCGTCTGAGCCACACACACTCAACAATCGTCGTGAAAGCTGCCCTATACTCAGCCTCACAACTGGAAGTGGCCACAGTAGGCTGCTTCTTGCTCAACCAAGATATACATGAGCTACCAAGCATGAAGCAAAAACCACTGGTGGACACAGGAGTGTCATAGCAACCAGCCCAATCTGAGTTAGAAAAAGCATGCAAATCTGGTGGTAGTGATCCCCCCTTGGGATAAAACAACCCAAGTAGCCGAGTACCACTCAAGTAGCGAAAGATGCGCTTAACCGCCTTCAGACTTTGCTTTGAGTGGATATACCCATGCATGCCTGGAAAAATCATCAATGAAAGTCACGAAGTAAAGGTAATTTCCAAAAGAGGGTGTTTGCATAGGACCACAGACATCACTATGTACAAGCTACAATTTCTGTGTAGCCCAAACTGAGCCATCTTTTGGAAAGGAGGAACGCTGCATTTTGCCCAAAATACAGCCTTCACAAACATGTTTTCCAGGTGCCTCAAGTTTGGGCAAAGAGGACACCATTTCAGATTTCTACAGGCGTAGCAAACTAGCAAAATTTAGATGACCAAAGCTTTGCATCTGACATAGCCTGAGAATCATTTACTGCACATGCCAAATCATTTTTAGATCTTTCATAGTCTATGAGCTTATACAGCCTACGACATAAAATGCCAGAAGCAATAATCACATTGCCATTTGATAGATCATGAACTGTACACCTATCGTCAACAAATTTCACAACCAAGCCAATCTTGGCAAATGCAAAAACTGATAACAAGTTCATTTTGATCCCTGGCACAAATAAAGCATCTGACAAAGTGAAAGAACTACCATCAATAGTAGTCAAAATGATCTTACCAACTCCCATAACACGATAAGAGGAGTTGCATTTGGCACATGTAACAATATTCCCTGTAGGGGCAGGCTCGAGTGAAGAGAAGAAACTGCGCTACGAGGTAATATGTTTGGTCGCCCCACTGTCAAAATACCAAACATCTGAGTCTACTGCACACATGCACTGCTCATGAGAAGATGGGTCAAAACTACAGACAGTAGTAAACGCCCATTCTTCTTCCTGCACAAGATTTGCAGACTCTGTTTTTGGTGTAGAGGCCTCTGCAACAACCATTCTAGACTCTTTCTTCTTTGCCTCTTTTGCAACTAGTTTTAGACAGTTTGTTATGATATGATCATTCCCTTTACAGTACTTACAAAACAATTTCTGCTTTTTTGATTTTTTCTCATCTTTTTCTTGGTTCTTTGAATGTGCAGCATTTGCAGATTTCTCCTTACTAGTAGAAGAACTCCATTTTCCTTTGCCCTTCTAACTAGCCAAGAAAGCTTGATCTGCAACACGCATAATGGACCTCTTCTGCCTGGACTGATCTTCATGCAACAGAACAGAGACTAACTCCTCAAATGATAAGGCATTTGGATTGCCTTTCATCATCAACCAAAGAGTAGAAGCAAAACTCTGATATGAATCAGGAAGACCATTCAGAACGGTCTGCACAAGTGAGCTATCTGGTATAACCTCATCAGCAGAAATCAATTGTTCCTTCAAGTCTTTGATCTTTGTTAGGAAACTGTCCATAGAATCACCTTCATTCATATGGTAACTCTCCAACTGTTTTCGGAGGTAAGCAACACGAGCCTCATTCCTATCTTGGTACAATGTGGTAAGTGTATCCCAAGCATCCTTAGCTATTCTGCAAGAGCGGATATGAGGAATAATGGCACGTTTGACAGACAAAGCTATCAATGCATGTGCCTGGGCATCTCTGCCATCCCAACAAATCTGCTCTGCAGTAAGTGCAGCAGAAACAGCAGCACGAACAGGAATCTGCACTATATCATCTTGGACACCATCTTCATCAGCTCCAACACCTGTATTTGTAGTACCTGTTGTTACAGGTGTAATAGGACGTCTTTCAACACCGTGCACAATGTTCCATAATCCTTTTGCAACCAATACATGTCGCATCATATATGCCCATAATGGGTAGTTGGTACCATCCAACTTATCCTCGGTAGCCAACATACGGAATACATCAATGCTTTCAGCCATGGCCGGTGACTAAAATACCTTGATGCAGAAAATTGACTGTATCTCAAAAAGTTTAATAGAACTACCCAGACGAGTTCTGCTAAACCTATAGCAGACTTCAAGACGCTTAAACTAGCGAACAGAAATTGGTATATACCTTTGGTACAAAAAGACCAAATAGCTTGCACAAGCACTACGATAGTGTGTTCGGAGGACGAAACGAGCTCAGATCTCTGAATCACCCTGAGTATGCTCACCAAATTTTGTACGAATCTGAGACTGCAAACAGAGGAGTGTCGACGGTGCCCTAGATGAAGCAACGACCTGCTCTGATACCAATTGTTGGAGTTAGACGTCTGCTGAAGCACGCGAACAGCACAAGGAAGAAGAAGAAGCTTGGAGCACAAACACACAATACTGAATGTATTACTAGAGAATGTACAAAGATAAGTAGCCCATTAGGGCAATAGGCGTATATACAAGCCAGGGGAAAAAAACCTCCTAAAGAGGAAAAAAGTGCCCTGGCGGTCCTAGTGTGTTCACACACATCACTACCTAAATATATCAATAGCATTAAGATGTCTAGGAAGCTCTCATAGCCTTGAAACTTTCTACAACTATGTAGGCTCATATGTTCTTTATACATGCCAAACCATATGGCTAACAAATTTTAAATTTTGTAAAAAAAATCGAGGAAGTGGAGCCCAAACAAAGAAAGAAGGTCCCCCATTGAGTACCTCATCATCAAAGAATTTTTTAGGTAAAAGTAAACGACTTAAGAGAACAAAAGATAAATTCCTATACAAGATTTTGTAGGGTCTAAATGAAAAAATTACATTTTTTACAAAATGCACATGGCATATCAATGTGCTAGAAAATTAATTTTCATGTGAAATTCGGGCTATAGATTGCCTTTGATAGGTGCTACAAGTATATGAATTTTCATGTGATTTGGAGACATTGAAATTTTTGCCCTAATTTCCAAAGTTTGACCAGCTTTGACGACTAGCTTGGATTTGCTTGATTTCTTCCAAAGTTTGCATGTGAACTCCCTTTGACATCCTTGATGCCTCTTTGACTTCTCAGGGAATTTTGGCTACCTTCACCGAATGTGTTTCCTGTAGGTCCTCATGAGTGAGAGAGGAGAGAAAATCTCGACAACATTCGCCCCCACTAAACCTGCGATTCCTCTGGAAGCGCCAGTCTAGTACCTGTGAAAAATGAAATGTTCTAGACATCAAATTCTTTTATAGGCAACATAAGAAACATGGAAGAAAAAATTGATCATATGCATGAATGAGTAGGCTATGTGACATGATGCAAAATTTGTATGAAAGAAAGAATTGAAACAGGCAACATGAATATGCATGAACAAATAGGCAAGATATATGCAAATGAACAAGCAACATTGACAACAAGAAAGAAAACAAACAAGCATGAATATGAAGTGGAAGTGGATGTATTGAGTCGTTTTAAGCATCAATTCCTCTCATCTTGAAGAAAAATTTATACCTTTTTCATAAAGCAATCTACCTTAAATACGATTATAAACAAAGATTTAGGATTTTCAACAGACATCTTTCATCTTTAGCTTACTTTAGATCAACTCCTTTCCTGCATTTCTTTAATAACATGCAAGGAAATCTAACTAAACTCCACTAATGCATAAATCTTCCTATATAGCCCGTGCTTTATTCTTGTATGCCCTTAGCTACCTTTGGCTTGCTCTCTCTCTCTTTTTTTTTATGATAATGATTCTGTGACTTTATGGTTATGCTCACTTTTTTTGGGATGGAAGAAAGTGTAAACTTCCTAGTAACATGTAACAACTTTTTTTCTTATCACGGGGAAAAATTAAACCCCGATACAAGGTACAACCATTTTTGATGACGGAGAACAGTTGTCTAAACTCCGATAGAAGTGTTGTGAGATGGACTAAGGATGTAGAAACATGCAGTAGCAGGAGCTAGGATTTCAACAATTATGCTTTCGATACAGGATACATATGCATGTTTATATATGAAAGTCATGTCATCAAAATAAACCTCCAAATCTACATTCCCTATCTTTCCATAATCCTAGATTATAATCAATTTCTTAGTAGATAAATTACTACTTAAGATACAATTTTACAGAAGTAGAGAAATCATCATTTTCCCTTTTTGACTCAAGTGATGTGGATATGCAATGCAATGCAAAGATTGAAAATAAACATGCATGAAACAAGAATGGAAAAAAAATGGAATGTACTTGAAAAAAACAAAGCAACATGAACTTGAAAAATTAGTGATATTTTTATTTATATATATATATATTTTTTATATTATTTTATTTTTATTTATTTATTTTTATTTTATTTATTTTTATTTTGTTTTTTAAAAATCATGGATACTCCTTTTTATGAATCGGCCTCATTGTTGTCATCTTCTTCAATGTCCTCATCCAAATTATACTCGTCATTATCACGTTTCTTGAATAGCTTTATCCTTTTACCTGCAATCAAAGTTTTTAGTGCAACACCATTTAATTCACAAAGAGCATATGTACCATTGTTGTTGACTTTTGATACAATGTATGGCCCAAACCACCGTTGAGTGAGCTTTTTGCATGCATCATATTGAGAGTCAAATGTACTATCATAAATGAGCACCCAATCTCCTACTTCAATTGGCTTAGGATGCAATCGATGAGTTTTATCAAAATAATGCTTGTTCTTCATTCTAGATTCTCTTAATTTTTCAACGGCATCATCAAGTCTTAATTTACCTTGTTCTAACTGTTTAATGCGCAAACTCAAAAAATCATCAGTAGACATGTTTTTAGACCAAGGAAAATTTGACCATGCAGAAAGATGAGACTGAATTGGAAACAATGGTTTTTGACAGTACATGAGTTCAACAGCCATATACCCAGTAGTACGTGTGCACGTCATTCTATCTGCCCAAAGTGCAAAAATTAAGAATCTAGGCCATTGTTTGATGTCACCGTTACATGCTTTAGATATGGCTTTCACAATAGCATGTCTCCAAAGATAACCCTTACATAAGAAAAAGTTATAAGTTCCTTTCCTAATGTTACGGAATCTATTCGTAGTCCAGCTAGGTAATGGTTGTAGTGTACTCAGATACTTTCCTATGTCTCTCCATTTATTTTCGTACTCAGACTCATGAAATTTATCATACTCATATATATATATGGAACATAGTCAACTAAGTTCACATTGTTTATTAGATCACTTTCAAGATCATCATCAAATCTAGCTCTCGATAACATATCAACAACTGAGTTTGACTTACCTAAAATATGAACTAACTCAGGATTTATGAACTTAATATATGAGATCCATCTAAGCATGGCTATATCAAGAGATGAAGAATACCTATACCAATAGGACTAGTATCAACAGTCAATATAATAGGTTTGTTAACACAATAGTCTATACGCTTAAGGATGGGAGCTTCAAGCAATAATTTCTTCAATTTACGCATAGCTTGTGTGTGTTTGTCAGTCAAAATAAATTTCTGTTTCTTCCTCAACAAGTCATAGAGACAATCGGCAACATGAGCAGAGTGTGGGATCCAAATAACATAAAAGATGCAAGTATGAAGAAATATACATACCTCACTCACATTGCTACATGTTTCAGAAATCTTGCTAATGGCATCAAATTTTTGTGGGTATGGCTTTTGACCATAATGGCCACATAAATGTCCAACAATAAGAACCTCATTGACACCAAAAACAGACTTTTCTATGGAAATGTGAGACCTACCTCTTCAAATCGTTGAAATATTCGTTCACAATCAGAGATATGGTCAAGAACAAATTTACGACATCCAGATGAATCTAAAGTAATGTCCGTTGCACGTTCCTCACTCCCTTTAATTGGAATATCATCAATGCATGGCATGGTTATATGAGGGATAAAATCATGTAAGACCATATTCATAGCACTCATCATATGAGCCATAGAATTAGTCGCTCCTTGAGGTAAAGTACACATTCGCACTAAGCCTAAAGGAGTTTTCATTGTGGTTATGTCAGGACTATCAGTTGATAATCGGAATTGGTCATATCTCAAATATAAATCACCCATTGAATAGATAGAATGTCCTAAAAATGATTCAGCAAACTCATCTACAATGGGTCATGTTCCTACATTCCTTATGGTGACTTTATTGACACGTTGGAGATCTTGAATAAAATGTAGTTTCCCATTCTTTTTAGGCACAGTGAACCATCTATTTGAGTAAGGTGCAAAAGATGGCTCTAAAATTCTCATGTTTGTCTTCTCCTTAAGTAGTTTCATTAGCTCAGGTAAGTGAGCCTTTGGAACTGGTATAGGACGAAGAATCCATGGAATATGTGGAATAGTAAAGATTATCATGGGTGCAACTAGCTTAGGATCTACACAACCAATCTCATGAGGATACATAATAAAGGCTTTTCCATGGCTACATATGACTCTCTCAAATTTATCTCTCTCTGCTGGCAAAAGAAAGTCATCATCTCTACCAATTTTCACTTGTTAATTGTCTCATCTGTGAATGTATGTCCTATGTTTTTCTTATCCCAAAGAATTGGATCATTTTTCACAGCAATGATTTCTTCATTACTTCCTTGAGGTAATGGTTGAGCTATGGGTTTTATTTTTTTGTCTGCAATTTTGTACTTTCTTTCAACCAAGGCATCATGTTTTCCATTAAATTTTGAGCACTTGTCAACATTGAGAGCATATTCATGGATAAGAGCATACTCATCAAGGGAAGAAAGAAGAATAATATGGGAATTAGAATTTTGTTGAAGACATAACTCTAACTCCTCAAGAGTAGAGAAACAATGAGATGTTTCAATCACATGCTCAATGTTCTCATCATGTTCTTTGATTTTGTTGTTTTTATAAATTTTTGGGTTTTTTGTTACAAAAATACTTGGACAATTGACTCTTATGAAGAAAATATAATCTAGAATGTGGAAAACAAAGTGACAAACTATTGTACATGTTGGTTGGATGCGAGCTGTCAAACCAATATGCACTCTTGTCCCGCTCAACAATGGATTCTATGCAAAATTTTGATCATATGTAGCTCCAAACATGAATCGAGGTGCACAATCACTACAAGCATGCTCATGACCCTGAGGAGCAATAGGTTTCTTTCTAATTGACAATCGATTCCTAGGATGATTCACTCCTACCGTCATGACTTGAAGTGATTGCAATCCATCCTTAGACTTAAATCTAGCATAGGTAGATCCATCATCCATGGCTTTAGTTTCCATACGACTCTCACAAATAAAGGGTTGACCTAAGAGAATTTCATAGGAGCAATTATCTTGAATAAAAAAGTGAAACTCTTCTATGATTCCTTCTATGGATATGGGCACACTAGCACAAGCTCCATACAGGGTACCTACACCATTATCTGTAGTTCTCATATGCCATCCACAATCTTTATCTATGGGCCATCGAAACTTATCATAGACTTCTCTTGAAATCACATTGATTTCAGAGCCGGAATCTACTAATGCATTTACAGTGATAGCATTCTTATCATTTCCTATTTTAACATGCATCTCTAATGTACCTCTAGACCAAAATTTTCTTTTAAAGTGACTTTCAAGATTGTTTTCATGATTTTCATGGTCAGGTTGAAGAGGTCCTAATAAATTTTTATTAACATTTACTTCATCATCATCAAAGCCCTCTTCATCAGATTCATCAAAGTTTAAGACTTCATTCATAGCTTGATCTTGATCTAGAGAATCTTGCATCTTAGTATCTAGATTAAGCGGAAACCTCTTCCTTTTAATTAGGCCGATAAAGTTATCTTTAAAAACAAGCTTTGCAATAGAAAAAACTTGATCTAAAGACATAGTCACATGACTCTTAAGCAAAATGTCATCTAAAATCTCCATAGGATCTATTTTTCTCTCAATTTTTGAAATCAAGATGGCTTTAGGTTTTCTCTTTGGTTTCTTTTGTTTTTGCTCAGGATCTTGTTTTTGTTCATGTTCTCGTGTTTGGTCTTCAGTTTGTTTTGATTGTTCTTGTTTATCTAAAGGCTTTGGTTCTGTTTTCTTTGCTTTGTCTTCTTCCCTTTTTGTTTCTCCTCTTGTATTGGGTTGTGATTCTTGTTTTTTATCTTTGGATTGTGATGTTTCTCCCTGCTCTATGATTGTTTCTATTCCCCCTAAGGTTTGTTTTTGAGTCACTCTTCTTTCACTAGGCTCAGCTTCATCTCTTTTTCGTTTTTCTTCTACATTGGACATGTGAGAAATGAGAGATTGATCTTCTATCGGTGACTCCCAAGCCGTTATTCTCCTAATCTCATCTCGTGCTCTTACTAAAGCCTCTATGGAAAAGTCACCTTCCTTTGTGGGTTTACTTGATTCTACTTGTTGTTCATCAAGAGCTTCTAGTTTCACTCCTCTAGTTCCTACGTCCGTTATGGTTATATTTTCATAGAGTTTTTTCATTCCTCCCTTACCATAATTTCCTTGCAAAGGTAGCCTAGTTCTATAGTCATAGATTTTCTTGTCTATGTCTATTACTAGTCGTTGCTCCTTAGCAGCCTTCAATAGTTCACAATCTCTCAAAAAGTGCTCTAACGAATCACACCAAGGACACCTATGAGGGCCACACACAAAACCATTTTTGATTTTGAGGATTTTGATTAACTTGTGGTGGTAAATTTTGAAATTGAGGATTTTTTTGATAAGGTATTGCTTGAACATGATAATTAGGATTTTGATAAGGCAATTGATGTATTGGAGGAGCTTGGGGAGCAGCATGTGGTGCTTGAGGTGCAAGAGGAGCTTCCATAGTATATGGTTGATTATTTTGAAAATTCTGATTTTGAGGATTTTGAAAAGTTGTTTGAGAAGCTTGAGGATATATGTTTTGATACATTTGAGGATTTTGCACATGAGAATGAGGATTATGCATTGGAGGAACTTGATATGCTGAAGTAGGAGCTACTTGTGCATTTTGATTGGTAGCTATAACATGTTGATTAGGCTCTTGAAAAGACATTGCGTTCATTTGATTTTGGAAAGTTTTGGTGTAATTAAATTGTAAAGCATCTATAGTCTTGGCCAAATTGGATTGTGTAGCAATAAGACTTTCCATTTGCTTAGTGAGAATTTCCACTTGAGAATGTTCAACTACACTTTTATTTGGCTCTACTTTAAAACCTTGAGTAGGCTCCATCATTTGAGGAATAGGAGTAGAGTCAAAAAGCATAGCATGGGATTGTTCTCTAACTTGCTCCTTAGTTTGTGGAAGGCTAGCTTGAGGAAGACTACTTTGCTCATAAAGCATGGATTGTCTTTGATGTCTATGGGCTACACCCTCTACTATTTTACACACTTTTTGCCAATTGTCAGTAAGACCATAGCGCTTATCCGGCTCTTCTAAGTGCCGCTCAACTTCCCTATGAGTTTCAGGATGAATAAGCTTAAGAAAATTAATCACAAGATCAGGTTCCAAAGTTATCTTATCCTCATCAGGAAGTTGTTCATAGCGTCTAATATACTCGTTTTGTAAGTGAGTAATAGAGCTACTAGGCTTTGGGGAATTGACCCATCGTAAGAATCCATCCCGATTATGTTGGCTTTAATCTTCAAGATAGAATTCTTTGAGCATCTCCTTTCTAAAATCACTCCAAGGAAAACTATCATATTGAGTGAAACGGTTTATGATAGAGCTATCAACAATTCGTTCGAAGAATGATATCAAAAGATCTTTGGGAAGACCAAAAATCTAAGTAGCTTGTAATGTTGAAGCCATTGAATTTTCCCTTCTCTCTCAACATAGAAGAGACTATTCTTTGGCCTTGTTTCTCAACAGTAAGGGATTTTAATCCTTCCTCCATCTTATGTGAATAAGCGAGTGATGCATGATGTTCTAGATCTCTCACAAATGCATTTACTTGACGACGAAGATGTGCATGATATTGTGAGAAATCCAATGCAACAATCAAGAATGATGATGATGATATGATGAGGATGAAAAATATGAAACAAAAAATATGGATCACAACCTCCCAACAAGATCATAAGCAAATGCCATGAAGTGATTCATGTCGGGTTCAAATGTGGACGTGATCACAATCCGGGTGGATCGGGTCCGCTCGTGGCACACACAGAGTGTATGAAGCTAGTGAATGTTGGAAGGTTTATGTAATAAAAAAATGTGAAGGTGAAGATGAAGTTGGGTATGTGGAGGAGAGATGTCATGATTTAATTATGAAAGGGGAACATATGGATGTATTCATGATGAGAACAAAAAGAAAACCACACACATGAATCAACTTTTGAAAGGAAGAATGGGCCATGAATGGAGCTTCTTATACACTTTCGAAAATCAATTCATAAGCATGGGTTCTTGTGGATGTATGCATGATGAAAACAAAAAGAAAACCACACACATGAATCAACTTTTGAAAGGAAGAATGGTCCACGAATGCAGCTTCTTATACACTTTCGAAAATCAATTCATAAGCATGGGTTTTTGTGGGTGGTATGAATGCATGTGGGTCATGATGTAAAAAATGAATAGAAAATTATTCTCTCAACCTTAATGGAGTATCCTTACTGGTTCAATGCAATACTGCAGAGCCTTCTCACACATAGAAAGAGATAGAAGGTGACATGTAAAAACATATAAGAGACAAATAGATAAGAGACATGAGACATGAATTAGAAGATCTTGTTATGATAAAAATATACATGAATGTTGCGAAACGTCAAGCTAATAATTCTACTGGTCAAAGGTGGTCCTCACGACCCTCTCACCATGACACTTCAACTGAATGTCACACATGAGAGGATAGGTTCCACTTCATTGACCCTATGTCTTTCTAGGATCGTAACGTGTTTCTAAAGAAGTCTAAGACACATAACCAGCTCTAACTCACTCACAGGCTCCACTGAGGGTGAGCAAAGAAAGAGAAACTGGGTTTATGAGTCTATCCTAGAGAGGAAGTCTAAAAATTGAATCTAAGAACTATGCTCTTACTAACCCACCTTGGATCTTCACACGCTCAACTAAGGGTGATCGTCTGAAGGAAACCATGTGCTAGCAAGGGCCCTATGGATGCCTAAGAATGATGCTCTAAGAGTTTGGAGGGGGTTTTATATAGTTTTCTGAATGAATTTGGGCCCTTGGATCTAGAGAAATCAACTCTCAACCCTAAGATCAGCTTCTTTTGATTACAACCATTGGATTTATCAAATGGATGGTTATATGATATCTAGGGCAAGGGGGAGGAAAATAGGCGCCTTCATTCTCCATCATTGGATCTGGGGTTGATCTAGACCGTCGGATCAGTGCTAACATCAATTTGGATAAGATAAGCCACTATTTTTGGAGAAACTTTGCATTATTGATCTTTGATCATCAAAAAAGGCTTGTCTGGTGAAGAAGTTCGTGGATCCTCCTTGCTTTATGGTTTAGTGCATCTCCACCCTTGAATATGATCTCATCTTGACTGTACAACATGGTTCAATCATTGTTTCCCATGTGGCAGCCCTTGAAGCCTTCAATTTTCGTATTCTAGGAAACTGCAGTGACCTTGAAAATTGGATTTTGTGCTCTTTGATCCTTCAAATATGCTTTGATGAAGATAAAAATTTTTAGGGCTATGTTTTGAAAGGCCTTCTTTAGGAACATGCTAAAAAACTCCCATCTGAATCTCCCTTGTACAAGTTTGACTACATTTTGAAGTCTGCAAGGTGGCATTAATGTGTGTAGGAAGCTCTGATATCCTTGAAACTTTGTACAAATATGTAGGCTCATATGATCTTTATACATGCCAAACCATATGGCTAACAAAAATTCCTATACAAGATTTTGTAGGGTCTAAATGAAAAAATTATATTTTTTACAAAATGCACATGGCATATCAATGTGCTAGAAAATCAATTTTCATGTGAAATTTGGGCTATAGATTGTCTTTGATAGGTGCTATAAGTATATGAATTTTCATGTGATTTGAAGACATTGAAATTTTTGCCCTAATTTCCAAAGTTTGACCAGCTTTGACCGCTACCTTGGATTTGCTCAATTTCTTCCAAAGTTTGCATATGAACTCCCTTTGACATCCTTGATGCATCTTGGAGTTCTCAAGGAATTTTGGCTACCTTCACCGAATGTGTTTCCTGTAGGCCTTCATGAGTGAGAGAGGAGAGAAATCTCGGCGACAGCATCACATGTCGCATCGCACCACACATCGATAAAGATGTCGTATTTTTCATCATTTAACCGATGTTCCACGCTCGATGCTTCTTGTGATGCTTTGCACAATTTTATAGCGATGAAATTGTGTCACGTTAACTATCGCTATGCGCCCATATTCCTTGTAGTGTTGGGATTCACATGCCTTGGAATTGATAGCTTTGTCTATCAAACTTTCCATTACCCATCACATTCAATCATGTAGAACAACCAAAGATTCTTGGGATACTCTTGCCACACCATACAAAGAAAGAAATGATGCTCATATTTCTTATCCTTGAAAACACTTGGAGCGTGGAAATATGAATGAAGGAGGTTCAATGGAAATTTTCTCAAAAAGATCAAGGATTTGAAAAAGTAGTTGACTTCTGCATATTAAATCTTTCCTATTGCACATCTTAAAGAGCATCTTTGTAGGGATGGCAAAGATCCACATTCCTTGGCATTGATAGCTTTGTTTATCAAAATTTCCATTATCCTTCACATTCTTTCATGGCAAATAACCAAAAATTATTGGGATAATCTTGCCTCATCATATCATGAAAGAAAGGAGGAACATGTTGCTTACCTTTGAAAATAGTTGGAGAGTAGGAATATGAATGAAAGAGATTCATTGGAATCTTTTCTAGAAACTATCAAGGATTTGAAAGAGTGATTGAGTTGTGCATATGAAATCTTTCCAAATAGTTCACTTTTCTAGATTGTTTTTAATGGTCTTCCTAACTCATTGGATTTTTCACTCTAATCCTTGTTTGATGATGAAAGGGAGGTAGTCTCTGTTTTATTGTAGGAACATCAATCTAAAAATAAAAGGTCAAATATACGTGTTGCAAGTCAAGCTTTCTTAGCTAAGAAGAAGGGCAAATGTAAATCGAGCTCATGTACTAGTGAGCCAAAATTAGCTAATGTTACACAATTAAAGGAAGATAAAGATAATAGAAAAATAAAAAAAATTAGAAATGGTTTTGCAAGTTACGTAAGGAAAATGACCATATCAATAAGAGGTTTCCTTAACTAGTTGCAAAAGAAGAAAAGAAGAAAGAGGCTAGAATGGTTGTTATACATGCCTCTACTCCTAAATCTTAAGTCTTCTAATGTTATCGATAACGAACAATGGACGTTGACAACTAATTCCAATTATGATTGATCTTGTCATGACGAATGTACGTCTACAATGGATTGAGATGCTTGGTATTTTGAGAGTGGTGAAACCAAACATATTACCTTGTTGCATAGTTTCTTCACTTCACTTGAGCTTGTTTCTATAGGGAATACTATCACATGTGGTAATAACACCTCTTATCCTACTATGGGAGTTGGGAAGATTATTGTTAGTGTTGAAAATGGTAGCATGTTCACTTTGTTAGATGCTTTATATATACCAAGGCTAAAAAAGAATCAGTTTTTAGCAAATTTTCATACAACTCAAACAAATGCAATTTTTTAGAGAGAAAATATTGATGGAATTAAATCCTTGAGCTTTGCACACTAAAAGTGAAATGAACCCAATACATAGGACCCTTCATAAAGCTTTTCTAATACCTTGTAGCAAAACTCTGATTCACCTCCCTTACACTGATCAAAATCACCAAAGCTTTTAGCCAAACTTATTTTGATTCATGCTTCCTAAAAAGCTATAGAAAACCTCAAATGGATTTTTTTAAGGTGCAAAACAACTCTATACAAAAAAAGCTATGCAGAGATGTAGGATATGCAAAAATTAGGGTTATAGAGATACACCAATTTCTCTATATATAAAAATGATTTCAAGAAGCCCCCTTAGGCAAAGTAAGAAATATATATAAGCTACACAATGAACCTTAAATATCTTGAATTGGATATGTACACAAAGAGTTACAACTACTATAAGCAGACTATGTCTATACTTACAAGAGACTAGAGGGTTTGTAGGATTGATAGCTCCTCCTTTGTGCATATTATGTCCACCTCTGCATTTTTCCTAGCTTGGAAAACTCTGTTTCAGCTCCTTGGCCATTGGATTACTCTCTTCTTGAGCCTCCTTGAGTATATGTCGCTTGGTCTTCAATGACCTACAAGGATTGCATGCATTTGATGACTCTTCACCTTCTTTTATAGCTTTTGGATGCCTCTCATGACTTTTCCACTGCCTTAAGATTGCTTTGCTTGCCTTTGGGACTACCCTAAGTGATTTGACTCATGACTTCTATCCACATTAAGGTCTTTTGACCCCATTATCCATCTAGAGATTACGTAGTTCACACTTTCAGCACTCCCCCTCAAGCTTAAGGTGGTATTGTCCATATCAAGCAAGACCATAGCCTTTGAGAACTTTCTTAACTTCGCCACATCCAAGAATTTGGAAAAGATATGTGCAACTTGGTCCTTTGTACATACAAAATGAACATTAATGTCCCCACTTGCAACCTTTTCCCTATATATATATATATATATATATATATATATATATATAGAGAGAGAGAGAGAGAGAATTCAACATACATAAATAGATAGAAATTAGGGTTTTAAGTTTATTATATATCTATACATAGCTAGATAGATACATAAATAGGGTTTAGCATATATATAAATATATATATATATATATATATATATATATATATATATAAATATACACACACACACATATATAGGGGTAGTATTTAGGAATTTTATATGCTGACATACATAGATAGATACAAAACTATGATTTTAGGATTCCTATTAGTATATATAGATAAATACATAAAAAATGGGGATTAAATATATATAGTATACTCATAAATACCTAAAAAAGTAGATTTTTTGGTTCTTATATGACTAAATAAATAGATAGATATAGAATAAGGGTTTTAGGAATCAGATTAGTGTACACACATACATACATACTACATACATACACACACACACATACATAGATACCTACATACATACATGCATACATACATACATACATACATGATGTCAAACATACATGCACACTGATAGAAATATAAACATACATACATACATACACAATAAATACATATGTAATATATATATATATATATATATATATATATATATATATATATATATATATATATATATATATATATATATATATATATATATATATATATATATATATATATATATATATATATAGAGAGAGAGAGAGAGAGAGAGAGAGAGAGAGAGAGAGAGAGAGAGAGAGAGAGGGAGAGAGAGAGAGAGAGCAAGAGGCAGAGAGAGAGAGAGAGAGATAGATACAAAAGTATGGTTTTAGGATTCGTATTAGTATATATACATAAATACTTAAAAAATTATAACTTTTAGTTTTTATATGTATACATAAATAGATAGATATAGACTAAGGGTTTTAAGATTTAGATTAGCATATACACTTAAATACATATCAAATGCAGATTTAGGATATAGATTACTTTTTGTTCTCTCTCTCTCTCTCTCTCTCTCTCTCTCTCTATATATATATATATATATATATATATATATATATATATATACACGTACATACACACACACAGAGACACTGTATATATATATATATATATATATATATATATATATATATATATATATATATATATATATATATATATATATATATATATATATATATATATATATATATATATATATATGTGTTTGTATGTATGTATGTATGTATGTATGTATGTGTGTGTGTGAGTCTATATGTATATATGTATGTATATATATATATATATATGTATATATATATATATATATATATATATATATATATATATATATATATATATATATATATATATATA
Source organism: Ceratopteris richardii (assembly GCA_020310875.1). NCBI lineage: Eukaryota > Viridiplantae > Streptophyta > Polypodiopsida > Polypodiales > Pteridaceae > Ceratopteris > Ceratopteris richardii. The sequence goes on along the minus strand of MU260236.1, from coordinate 139,020 downwards.
TATATATATATATATATAGAGAGAGAGAGAGAGAGAGAGAGTAATAAAGTAAGCCTATGATCTAGGGGTCTAGCCGGTTTAAACTGATCTGAAATCGGACACCCATTGGTCACCTGTATGTATGTCCAAATATTTCAAGAATAGACCTAAACATAACTTCATCTGCTGTCTTAAACAAGTGATCCACTTGGTCTAGTGGTTAATTCTCAAGGTTGTGAAGGAGGAGGTCTTGCGTTCAACCCCCATTGGAAGCATGGGGAGAGAGTTTTGCCCAAGGAGCTCTAGAGCCTTCTAACTCAAGTTAACATGAGTTAACTTGAGTTGAGAGAGACTTAAGTGGAGTGGTGAGTACACCAACCACTAGTGGACTCTAGTGGAAGGTACTAAAGTAGTAGTCAAGATCCTTTCAACCACTAATAGACTCTAGTGGATGATACTAAGGAATGGTGGAGATTGCACATGCACTTGTGGACTCTAGTTACATTTGTGGTCCTCATCGATTCAAGCAGCTATATATAGAGGCATATGGTTGGGGGTGAGTAGTCATTCATTCGTGATCTAGTCCTATGATTATGCTATTACATTGGTATCAGAGCCTCTCTAGAGCTACTCTTCCTTGCTTAGTTTATCTTCATCTTAATTTTTGTGAATTGAGCCGCTCATGAGAAGCACTATAGAGTACTAAATGGATGTGGATTTTCACGTATTTTGTACTCTCGACGGTGCATTCAAAATCTCTAAAAGAGGAGAGAAAAGGAGTATAGAACCTCATCTCTTGAGTGACACCTTTAGATGGTCACTTGCTAGATTTGAACATGCGACATGTAGAGGAGCATATCTCTCCTCTATCCATGAGAGCAACTCCTTCGGGGGATGTTTGATAGTAATAAAATAAAGATTTATTTTGGGCATTACAAAAGCTTCTCCACAAGCAAAACCAAACAGGCTATCTACAGAAAGTTGTAGCCCGGTTTTGGACCCATGATTTCAATGTGACAAAGCTTCCTCTCATCCAGGAGAGAAAGGTGCCTTCGTTTCATCTTTTGCTTTACTTTTAATTAAGACTTATTCTAGGCCACACTACAAAACCTTCAAGATCACATACGAAAAAAGAGAATACAATCCCTCAGGTGATGCATAGGTGGGAATCGATCCTCGATCCTCTATGAGCCGATTCAAGCACTCCAACCATCACAATAAAAAGATTTTGATGTTCGAGTTCTCTACAATAGTATTTTTGCTTTGATTTTGCACATATTCTCTGCTAAATCCGAGTTGAGAAGTTATCTCCAACATGAAATCTCTTGAGTTCTCTGCATTCTCTTGAGTTTCTTGCTATCTCCAACTAAACCAGAAATCAAAGTTTCAACTTGATTCAAAAAAGCAGGATAAAGTGAAGTTGTGGAGTCCATCCATTCCTGAAGATTTTGCCACATCATCATTCTAGCACTCTTTACTAAAATCAAGTCTATGATAAAACAACATAAAATTGGGAAGTATTGTTATGAGTTCTGCATTGTTTTTTGATTTTATCACACACCACTTGTGTTAGGACTCTAAAGATAGTTCAATAATAGACCGTGTGCGATGGAGGGTACTTCAAGACATGCCGCACTTATGAGTAGCACAAGCATATCAATGTTTGTGTTTGTACCACTTTCCTCAATTTGTTCATTCATGTTTAGCCCACCTATAGCATCATGTGCATCTTATGCATCTTCGAAACCAATTTCAGTTCCAATTCATGCACCTGATGCATTGAACAGAGAAGCAACAGATTTGAGATTAAACGTTGAGGGCAGCACGTAGTAAGGGGCAATCAACACCACTTCAAAAGAGAGGAACGAATTCCAAGATAGGTATTAGAGAAGAGCAAGGGCTTGGAAATTTGTCCAATGTCTAGGCTGAGGTCTCAGAGCTTTGTCAATCCATTAATGGGGTTCAAAGTCACCTTCAAGCTATTTTGGACTTACTTTAGAAGCCCAAAGATGTAGGTAAGGCTATCCTTGGTAGCCATACTTATACAATGGCGACCTCACCTATGTTTGTTTTGTTGGGGAAGGATAAGGATTCATCCATTTCCTAAACAGACTTGTTTCCCTTAATTGGTAGTTTGAATTCTCTTAGTTTGATGACTCCTACCACTCCACTTTTTGCCAATACTTTGGGGCAGTCATAAGGTGTAAGCCATCCATCGGATCTTTCTTTAGGGAAAGATCTATGTCCTCCTTACTTCTCAAGAGAAGAGAAGAAGGAAATAAGGATGCAATCTTAGCGTTCTTAGAAAATTGGCATGATGTTCACCAACTTACAAATACCCCTAAAAATGTGCAAGTGGTAGAAGCCGATTTGTCATTAGGTCTTAAGGCCTACACGTGGTGGGTGAGTCTCTCTGAGACTCATAAAAACCCTCAACATGGGCTGAATTCACCCACCTCTTCAAAAAATATTTTCTCCTTGAGAATGAGGAGGAATGCAATTGGATGGCTTGGGATCAAATTCAGCAAAAAGGGAATGTCATTATTAGTTTATATTTCATAATATTGAGACACTATTCTAAAATTAAAAAATCTAGATGACCTCCACCGGCTTTTTGGTTTTGTTAGAGGACTTAACGAACGAATCCCTAATGAAGTAAAGAGACATGTGCCTAAGTCACTTGATGAAGCTATTAAGGTGGTGCAAATCTATGAGGATAACTCTCGTATAGATTTCCGACAAGAAAATGGTCATTTCCAAAGAAGTACAATTAAACATAAAGGCAAAGGGCAAAGAACATTTGAATGCATATCTAAAAAACCATGTATCTTTAGACGTGCTTTCTCAAGAAGAACTTTCTAAATCACAAAAAGAGAATTTGTGTTTCAAATGCCTTAAGTTAGGACATTGTAGTAGGGCTTGTCGAGTTGGAAGAGACAATAGGGCCACTTTGACTAATATAAGTAAGGGGAAATAAAAAATACATCTAATAGAGACCTTCAACTTGGATGAAAATTCAAGTGCAAAGAGAGTTCAGATTATGGACCCTGATAGTAGCCATAAGTGCCAAGGTTCCAAAAACATGTGCCAACCTCAAGAATTTGGTCCACATGATTTTGCCAAGTTGTACAGAGTAGTCAAAGGTCACACCATCTGGATTATGGTGGATGATTCGGCCATGCATAATTTTATAAATTATGCACTTGTTAAAAAATTAGCTTTTCTTGAGAGCCCTTCTCCTCATAGATATGTTGTCTTTATGATGCATGGGCAAGACACCCACATATGGAATACCATGATTTCAAATTTGGAACATGAAATCCATGATTTCAAACATAAATTGGACTTCCAAATTATTAACATGGAAAGGGTAGACTTAGTTCTATGGAGAGATTGGCTTTGGAGTATTGGCCCTTCATTGTCCAAATGTTATTATACAAATGCTTTGAAATTCTAGCATGACGCGGTGTTGTATAAAATCAAGGGCAAACACAATGTTCCAAGTACTCCCCAGATTTCATACATAGAATTAAAGAAACTTGTAAACAATGAAGCTAGGAACCAAGCTTTTTTGGCCCTTAGCACCGATGTAATTGATTCTAATTGTACAAAGCAAGTTTCTTATGTCTCATCTTATATTTCTCGTGATGTGTATGTTAAATTAAATAAACTTATGCATGAGTTTAAAGAAGTGGTCCCTAAGGAGCTCCCCCATGACTTGCCACCCTCTCGTGGAAAAATTGATCATGTAATCGATCTCTTTTCAAGAACCAAACCAAACTCTCAAAATCCCTACCATCTCCCCTATGTACAAAATCTAGAAGTCGAGAAACAGGTCGAAGACAATCAAGAGATCATCAAGTGGTTTGCAAACCAACCAGAGATGAGAGGTAGAAAATCTAGATGCTCCAAGAAGTTACAAGAGTTTGATTATGAACTAAGGTATAGGAAAGAAAAGTTCAATGCAGTGGCAGACCCGTTAAGTCGGATGCCTATGCTGAACAATCTAGGTTCTATAGAAATTCAAGGTGAATTTGTTTCAACTTTGAAAGGAAGTTGCAAAGAAGATTGAAGCTTCAGTCAAGCATGGAAAGCAATTGAACAAGCTCAACAAAATGAAGCAAGTACTTCTGAGGGAAAGTTTAAACACCACTCCCTCCACGATGAGTATTTGCTTTATAAATGTAAGGTTTGTGTCCCAAGTATGTGGAACGTACAAAATCAAGTACTTTTCAAATGCCATGATGCTCCAAGTGCTGGACATCCTAGTATTAACTAAACCTATCCCTGAATTAAACGACATTTTTATTGGCCTAGTTTAGATCGAGATGTGCAAAACTATGTATCCAAGTGCCATTAATGTCAGGTCAATAAGTTTGAACAAATTAAAGTTGGAGGATTGTTGTATCCTTTAGAGATTCCCGAAGGTAAATGTGAAATTATTTCCATGAATTTTATTTCTAGATTACCTTGCACTCAGGAAGGCTTTGATTTAGCCTGGGTTGTAGTTGATCGATTGACTAAACTTGCTCAATTTATTCCACTCTAGAATACTTATAAGACTCTAGAACTCGCAAAAGTATTTATAAATCAAATTTACAGACTCTATGGTCTTCCAGTAGACATAGTTTCTGATAGAGATAGACATAGTTTCTCATAGAGATGCTCAATTTACAAGTCATTTTTGGAGAGCAATCTTTAGTAGACTTGAAACTAAACTAAGTTTAAGTACCACTGAACATCCCCTGATAGATGGACAGACAAAGAAAGTCAATCAGATTTTGGAAGAAATACTTAGAGCTTATGTCACTTCTAAACATACTCATTAGGAAGACTATCTTCCTTTACCTGAGTTTGCTTATACCAGTGGCAAGAATTCATCAATTGAATTTACTGCATTCATGGTGATGTATGGGTTCTAGCCTAGGTCTTGGTATGTAGTAGGACTTCTAAATGAACGAGTATAAGCAGCTTTAGAATTCCTTCATGACATGAAATTTAAGCTTAAGATAGCTAAAGAAAGCTCAAGGTTGAGCAAAAGCTTATGTGGATCCAAAGCAAAGAGATGTTACTTTTTGGGTTGCTGATCAAGTTTATCTTCTTGTTCCTGAAAGATAAAAAATGTTTAAGACTGGCCAATGCGCTAAGTTGTCACCTAGATATTGTGGTCCTTTTCCAATCACCAAGAATGCTGGCTTATGGGCTTATGAATTACAACTTCCAAAAGATAGTTGGATTCATCGAGTGTTCCATGTTAGCAGTTTGAGAAAGAGTCTGACAAACTTAGATAATTTAGTTTGACATCAGGTTACACTTCCACTTCTACTAAGTGCAACAATTCCTCATGAACCTAGAAGGATACTCCACACTCGGGATAAACGTACAAGAAGTCACTTGTATGAAGAGTTCTTAGTAAAATGGAAGGATGGAACTAAAGAAAACTCAACATCGAAAAAAGTTTCCACAATCTAATGATGTTTTCCAACTTTCTAGTTTTAAGTTGGTCAATGATAGATAAGGTTTTCTTCTTTCAAGTTCTAAGTGGATAAACTGATAGAATGAATGCATTTTCTTCAAGTTTTAGAACATGAGGCTCGGGGGAAGCCTATAATGACTATATATAGCTTTATTTTTGAGGATGAAAATATTTCCCATGCAGGAAAGAATATAATTAAGTAAGTCTATGATCTAGGGGTTCCGTTGATTGAGACTAATCTAAAATCAGACATCATTTGTTCACCTTTGTGTATGGCCAAAAATCTCGAGAATAGACTTAAACATAAGTTCATGTGATCTCTTAAATAAGTGATCCACCTAGCCTAGTTGTCAGACATTGGTCTACAGAGACCATTGCATGTGTGTGTGGGACGAGGGCTAGTTAGCCAAGGTCCTAAGCTCGGGGGTATATCCTAAGGTATTTGATGGCTATTGGGGATGAGTGTTGCATGCTGGCCACATGGCGATGCTAGAACATTCTAGATCAGTGCTATTTAGATACAAGTGGATATAAATGGATGGGAGGAGAGTGGCACACACATCATTCACATGTTTCTTTTGAGGAGAGGCTAACAATTGGTATCAGAGCCAAGTTTCGATCCTGGGACCTGTGGGTTATGGGCCCACACGCTTCCGCTGCGTGTGGGTTATGGGTTAGTGTCAGACATTGGTCTATAGAGACCATTGTCTGACACTAGTGGTTAAGTCTCAAGGTTCTGAAGGAGGAAGTCTTGGGTTCAACCTCCATGGGAAGCATGGGGAGAGAGATTTGCCCAAGGAGATCTAATGCAAGGTAATGTGAGTTAACTTGAGTTCAACGAGACTTAACTAGAGTGATGAGTACACTAACCACTAGTGGACTCTAGTGGAAGGTACTAGAGAAGTGGTCGAGATCACTTCAACCGCTAGTAGACTCTAGTGAAAGATATTAAAGGAATATTGGTGCAGATTGCACATGCACTTGTGGACTCTAGTTACATTTGTGGTCCTCGTTGATTCAAGCAGCTATATATAGTGGCATATGGTTGGGAGGTGAGCAGTCATT
>MU260236.1:125000-127500 GCA_020310875.1 Ceratopteris richardii | reverse complement strand
TGAATTCATCTTTCCTCTTGTGAAATTAGCTTTACTTGAAGGCCCTTCATCATCAGTAGAGAGCTTCCCTTTGCCATTCTTTTTCTTGTCCTTGGAGTACATAGCTTGACTTGCACTCCTATCATTGTCTCCCTTAATGTCCTGCTCAAAAGTTAGCATGTGTCCTAGCAATTGATTAAGATCACGAGTAACATGATCCAATGACAATTCTATGGAAAATATGAAAGGCTTCCATTTCTCATCTCCTCTCAGACCTGTAAGTATTTGTCTTACCAACTTATCCTCTTCAATATCTTCATCTACTGCTCCCAAGCTATCTGCAATATACTTCATCCTTGCCACATAATCAGAAATTGATTGTGAGCTCTTCTTCTTGAAGGTTGTGAACTCAGCCCATAATGAGGACTTCCTTAACTTGGTTGTATTTTAGAAATGCTCTTCCAAAGCATTCCACACATCTGTTGCACTTTCTAATCCTCTAATATGAGGTAGAAGATAATCATTTACAGCCATGTAAATGATGCTCCTAGCTTGAGCATCATTATTCCTCATCCAGTTCTTCAAATCTACAAGCTCTTCCCTAGTTGGAACACTAGGATCTTCAAACTCAGGATTTTCTTATTCTCCTATGATGAATGCCATCAAATCTTTGCTCATGAGGTGTGCCTCCATCCTCATGGACCAAGTTGGATAGTTCTCCCTATCTAGCTTATCAATCTGCAAGCTCTCTCCCATCTTTGATCTTTTGTGTCTGCAATTACTAAGATTTATGGTAATATAGTGTACCTTTGATATGAAGATTTAATCCTTCTTGATCCTTTAGAACTCAATCTTCACTCTTCTACAGGTTGTCTTCAAAAACTTTGAACTTCTCCACCTTCAATTTGAAGAAACTTCAATGTCTGCAATAGTCTAGACTTCCAATGCTTTGATTTCACTTGTATTGCACCTTTTGCTATGATACCACTGTTGGAGACTTGTAAATCTCCAAAGGCTTGATCTATACTGATTTAAGAGCACCTCTATATCAGTTATAGACCAAACTTTATAGAAGTGTTACCTTAATTTATCAAGTCTTCCACTATCACTTCTCTAAGTGAAAATTTTTCTTCTTCAAGAAGTCTGCTTCAAAGACTCACTTCATTACTTGCACATATCTTCATATTTCTTCAATCTTATAATATACATACCATTAGTCCTTCAAAAGAATCATTAAAACTTTGATTTGATCTTTAAGATCAAAGATATGTCAAAAACTATCTTCTTGAACAAGCGACTTTGACATAGTCAACTTCTAAGGTTGATTTCTCACAGCACCCATCCCGTTTTGCTAACTTCTTTTAGATATATCTTCTTACCTTCTAACTTAGATTTTGAATGCTGACTCATAAAAAAATTTACACTGTGCACTGAGATCCAAGAGAAATAATGACACGAAAAAGTGTGCGACTCTGAGAGGTCTACGTGTAGACTTTACATACACATGTTCCTATTGATCATACTCACAGCATGAAAGGAATTAGAACATGAAACTTTTAACATAGCTTCATTAGCTTCTAGATTAGATGTGTACAAAAGATTTCTTGATCCACATGATCAGGCTGAGAGAAATCAGAGAAAGACTCGATGCTAACTTTTGAAGATGACTCTCTACACATCTACCTCATTAACACTTGGCTTCTAATGACTCTCTCTCTTATTTCTTTACATCATTGACTTAAATACATATGATTCTAGACTCATCCCATGTCTATTACATATTCATTATCAGCCTAAGGATCATCTATATCCATTTTACAAGAATTCTCAACTAATAATGTACATATGTGTACAAGCTATATTTCTGAGATCTCTTCACTATCTCCAATGACTTCCTTGAATTCATTCTGATCCTTGAATTGCTTCAAGCTATTTATAATCATCAATTTGGGATTGCTTTGTTCCAAAAACACACACAGATTTACACACACATACACATGCATACACACACACATACACACACACATACACACATAATGCATATGCATATGCATACATACATACCAACATGCATACACACACATAAACACACATATGCATACATAATGCACATGCATATGCATACATACATGCATACACATAGACACATACACACACATAGACACATACACACACATAAACACATACACACTCATAGACACATACACACTTACACACACACACATCCAGATACATTTACACACACACATACATATGCATACAGACACATATATATAGATACACACATATATACACACATAGACACACACATACACAAATAGACACACACACATACACACATAGACACACACACACACATATACACACACATAGACACATACACACACATATATGCATACACAAACACACATGTAGAGAGACATACACACACATACACATATATGCATACATATACATACACACACACACAGACAAACATACACACTACATACACACACATGCATACATGCATAAATATGCA